>UESW01001407.1:428594-473969 GCA_900491605.1 Calamus simplicifolius
TCAGTTTGGATGGAGAGAGGAAAGAGAAGTTGAAGAAAAAATAGAAAAGAAAACCAAATTTGCTTTCTTTGGTTGAAGAGAAAAATAGAAGAAAAAAATAGTGTGGTTGAAGAGAAAATCACATTTTTTTCATTTTAATTGATTTTTTTAAAATAATTGATGTATTTTTAATTATTATAATAAAATATTATTATCATTGTAATTTATCAACTTTCTCTTCTTTCTATTTTCCTTTCCACTCATCTCTATTCCCAGTTTTTTTTTTCTTTCACTTTTTTCTCCATCCAAATAAAGCATTAAACTTATCAATCTTGTTAGATATATTAATTATAACATTATATATATATTATATATTTTTTCATCCAATAAATAATTAGGTTATGATCATAATATATATATATATATATATATATATATATATATATATATAATATATTTAATATAATATAATCTATCATATTATAAAATAATAAGATGGGGGTAGGTGAGGGTTCTCCCCTCGTGACCTTAGAATGGCCAGCCACCATGAAGATGTCATATTTTAGAATTATTAACATGAAAAGTCTTACAGCAAGATGTCGTATTTGACCTGCCATAAAATTATTAATCAAAAAAGTCACCTGGAAGATGATCTTATTTGTTAAAAAATAATTTTGATTTTTGCAAAAGTCTTCTTAGAAATTACTAAAAATATAATATAAATTTAAATATATAAATAAAGTAAAAACCAAAGAAGATATGAATCAAGCCAGGATCAAGGCATGTTACTTATCAAATTTTCGCCCTTCGTGCAGGTTATTGGCGAACTGTCCCCAAGGTATAACGACTCGGCTCGACTTGATTACCTTCGGATGTCCCATCAATAAAAATAGAAATAAAATGAAATGAAATAATTATTGATAGGGTTACTCACACCTTGAATCTTTGAGTCCATGCTTAGCCAATAAAAGCTTAACGGTTCGGCCCATAATGGCCTTAAAAGCCTGATAGCCGTTAACCCAAAATCAGAAATGGATTAATAAATTAATTGATTAAACTATTTCTGACAGCAAATGCTCGCCCAACATTCGCGAACGCCGCAAGCGTTTCGCTCACCTCAATGCTGGTTGCCAACGAGCGTTGAGCCCAGGTCCCACACAGCATTTAATGCTTGTATGACCCCTTTTTTATTTTATTTTTATATAAACTTTTTCAATAATTCCCATAAAAAAAATTAAAAAAAAAGGCATCTTATACTTCGCGCAATGGGTAAGGTGTCATGTGGACTTGAACCCACTTAGTGTTGATTGTATACACTTGAAGGAACCATAGTGGATTAGACCTTGAACTAGGTCCTTGACTCAGGCTTCTACTAATCATACACAGTATGGATCAATTAGGTTTACGCGGTCAGTGCATATTAAAGGCCTTGCACTTAGTACCTTGATTTTTCATGAGAATTCTTTAAGGTTAGCCCAAACCTTTAGTCACGGCCTAATATGACGATTCATATAGGTGAATCCTCCAAGGGTATTTGTGACAATACCCTGCAGATAACCTACCTCGGATCCATTAAAGAGTATGACTCAACCTTACACAAATTTACTTTGTCATTTTACATGAGCACTCATCATAGGGATGGGATGAAAAATTTTTCAAAAAATTGTGCTCTAACATGATTACTCAATTAGCTTCATTTCTACCACATTGAACCTCATTCATGGGATCTCCAATCACAAAGGTTGGGTATCCACTACTGATGACCAAATAATGGGTTTAAGCCCCATCCCCCTCAATGAATCTAGAACTCTACTCCTATATAATTCCTTGATTAATTGATTTATCTGCCAAATTCTTCTTAAATCCAAGGAGATACTATTATTTTTAAACTAGACCTCAAATAAGAGAATCAAACAAAGATATATTAGAATTGAATATCCAAATATAAAATAAACAATAAGTTGGATATTCCAACAGTCATCAATTATTTAGCAAATTATAAAAACTTTTTATTAAATCTCATGGCAATAGATTTCAAAAGACTCAAAGCAGAGCATTTATATGACATACCTTGTTACAACATCCAAGTTCATCCATTCTTTGCCATTTGGTAACATAAAAGATTCACAATAGTAGGTAAGCAATAAATATTTGCCAAATGATGTCACTTTTGTCGAGAAGATATTAAATATTGACAACTATACCAAGAAACACTTATCTAGAATAGAAAACTTTTGCATTTATGTAAGAATGTAAATATATGCTAGTAGCTGCACTTGAAAGTTAAATAATAAAATGATATAAAAATACATCTACATACAAGCATATATATATCATGTGCACAAGTGCAAGCATATGTGTACACATATAATACATATATATACACGTGTATATCATATAAATTTTTAATTTTTTTATTATTTTATCTCAAATCACTACTCTTACAGAAAAAATGGAGATAATTTTTGCTCATTATTTTCTCTATGTTTCTCTATCAACCAAATAATTAGTGAAAAATAAGCTTTTTATGCAGCAAACTTTCTTTTTCACTTCCTAATCAGCTGCCTAAGCCAAATATATATTAAAAATTATAGAATTTAGATCTAGGAGAGAAAGGCAAATATGACCCTGCCCACTTTCATAGATCATTGTATAGCAACAAGCGAGGCTAGGAGTTTCAAATAATGCATTTGATTAAAAAAATGTATATATGCCTAGATGGCAATATGAACAATAAAAAATGTAAGGTGGTGTGAGTATATGCTTTTCAGACTTGAAGATTGAAATTGTAAGAAACAAAAATTAAATTATAATAGATGAACCATCAGTTGTACATATCAAGAAATTCAGTTTTAAGATTACGAGCACAACTCAAAGTCTTCAAGAGGGATGGACTAATGCTAGTGAAGCTCTCCATGCCACCTATTACTTGGGTGAAGCAATATTGACAAAGCTAAAATTTAATATATTTCAAAGTGTAGTTTTATGGAGAAATTCATAATCCTCTGCTTCATGTTTTACACCAAGAATGGGTATGTTTCATGCTATTGGACTTGTTGCATAATGCTTCCAGGCCCCTTAATACCCGCCAACACCATAAGCTCCAGATTAACCAAAAGCAACATATGAAAATCTAGCAATTTCTAGAAAATCAAAAATATGATCCTTAGCTGTTGGAAACACGCCTTGATCCTGACTTGATTCATATCTTCTTTGGTTTTTACTTTATTTATGTATTTAAATTTCTATATTATATTTTTAGCAATTTCTAGAAGAGGATTTTTGCAAAGATCAAAATTATTTTTCAACAGTATTTGACTTGCCATAAAATTATTAATTGACAAGGTCATGCTAAAGATGTCGTATTTGACCTGCCATAAAATTATTAATTAAAAAAGTCTTGCTATACCATTTTTTTGCGCGGTAAGATGAGTTGATATATATGCATAAACGATTAATCAACATGAACAATGCATACTGACTGCATTAAAAAACAATGCAGCAAATCTTCTCCTTATTAATTTATACAAGGCCAATGAGTAATGCCTCCTAAAACTTTAAGCTTTTTTGTGCATTATCAAATAAACAATGCCCAAAAATACTTCCCAACTTCCTATATGAAGGTCTATGTAGGAGGGTTTTGTTTTCTTTGCATAGTATGTTTTAGAAAAATTATTTTGAAGATGAAATACTTTTTAAACTTCTGTAAAACATAGATAATAAGTGCCAGTGATGCAACCACGTCAGCCAAATTCACTAGTATGGTAGAAATTAATTACTTGTTGAGTATGTTATTTTTATTTTTTTATAAATTTTTAAAAAGTTGATAGGTAGATTGTAGACTTGTGAGGACAAAAAATGTTACCTTGAATTAATATTTTAATACAGAAATCATATAAATATCCTCATAGAAATGGCCACGCTCCAAAATGTTCAGCCGGTGACTTTAGGATGGTATTATAATTAACAATTTGACCAATACTATATAAAAAAAAGGAAGCTGCTAAAATGATTACAAAAGAAGCTCCTTTCTCTCGCCGTATATACTCTTAGTTAAGCCCGTGACAATAATATAACACTAGCAGTGGGGTGGCCATTTATTCTTAGTTAAGCTCCTTTCTGTCTTGCCACCAATTATTCTTAAATCCCAAACTTGTTACCACCTCTATACATACCTCTACCTCTATCATCTGCTTCCTCCTCAGACTTCTCAATCCGATCTCCAATCCTAATCTTAGCCCTAATTATTAGATTTTTAATCCAACATTGAGCTTATATGTGATATATTTATGTGTTATGGACTGGCAAATAAGGTTAAGCCCAATTAAAAGTGATCAGCTAAGGTTTCAGTGATTTGGGCTTTAATATATGATTAGGTATGGCCCGTTAATGTGTAGAGACCTAAGGGGTTATTTCTATATTTATGATGGGCTAAAATAGAAATATCAAAAGATAATGATGAAATTATCTAAATATAGCGGTTATGGTCCCTGGATCTCACGTACGACCTTCTTCTTTAAATCTCATCATCAAAAAGAATAGCTTAAAGAAAATTCTAAAGGGCTCTCTGGGAGTACGTGTTGATCTAGAAGGCCAACCGCAGGATTCTGGAGAGCAATAATGCAATATGGATTCAGGTACGCTTTCGTTTATCGATTATGGATTCCTAATGATTAAACATTAATGATTCTTGGGCATGGTCTTCACAAAAGGTTCAGATCTAATTTTCGACAATTGGTATCAGAGCCCCTATTCATGTTAATCATTAAGAAATATTTTGGTAATATGCATTGATATTCATATTGTGCATTTTGACAATTGGTATCAGAGCCCCTATTCATGTTCAGATTTATTATTTGACATGCATTATTGTTAGTGTTTGATCATTACAACAAGAGTACCACTAGCATTTAATATTACTGTCCAAAGACTTGATATTAATGTTGCACTGGGTATCTTGAGATGGGATTTACCATTAATTTGAATTTATTGATATTTGGTGTTAATTATTTATATGAGCATGTTATTTATGTATTGCTTTTATTTTACAGCTAATGTTGCTAATATTTCTACTAACCTCAATTCAGTGCCGGTCCTTAATGGTAATAACTTCAAGGGCAAGGATAAAGGCAAGAAAATAAAGAATAAGGCTGTTAAGGGTCTAGCAAAGAAGAAACAAAATCATGATAAAGATAGTTGTTTCTTCTGCAATAAGTCTGGACACATTAAGAAGGAATGTTCCAAATTTCATGCATGGCATGAAAAGAAAGGTACATTTTCTAATATGGTCTGTTCTGAAGTGCATATAGCTTTAGTACCTAAAAACACTTGGTGGTTAGATTTGATGCTACTACTAACATCAGTGTTTCAATGGAGGGTTGCCTAAGCTACCGAAGGCCAACTGATGCTGAAAGACGCATTTATATGGGAGATGGCAAGTCAGTAGATGTGGAGGCAATTGGGCATTTTAGATTGTTATTAAGTTTTGGTTACTATTTGGACTTGAAAGACACTTTTATAGTACCGTCATTTAGACGGAATTTGATTTCTATTTTAGCTTTGGACAAATTAGGATATTGTTGTTCATTTGAAATAGTCAGTTTAGTCTTTCGTTAAATTCAAATATTATTGGAACTGGTTCTCTTATTATGTATGACAATCTATATTTGCTTGATACTGTTGCTTCTTATAATGAAACCATGAATATGGAATTAAGAGGTATTAAGCGTAAAATTTACAATGAAAATTCAGAAATATTATAGCATAAGCGATTAGGTCACGTCTCTAGAAATAGAGTTGAATGACTTGTGTCAGATGGAATTTTGGATTCTCTTGATTTTACAGACTTTAATGTCTGTGTTGATTGCATTAAGGGCAAACAAACCAAAACAAAGAAATTGGGTGCATATAAAACTATGGAAGTCTTAGAGTTGATACATACAGATATTTGTGAACCATTTCTTACACCTTCTTGGAATGGTCAACAATATTTTGTATCATTTATAGATGATTATTCAAGATATGCATACCTATTTCTTATTCATGAAAAGTCCCAAGTTTTGAACGTATTCAAATCATTTAAAGCTGAAGTTGAGCTTCAACTCAACAAAAGGATTAAAGGAGTCAGATCTGACCGTGGTGGTGAATATTATGGTAGATATGACGGATCAGGTGAACAACATCCATGACCATTTTCCAGATACCTAGAGTGTGGAATCGTTCCACAGTATACCATGCCAGGGACACCTAGCATGAATGGTGTAGCTGAAAGACGAAACATGACTCTTAAGGACATGGTAAGGAGTATGATTTGTCATTCTACCTTACCAGAGTCACTCTGGGGAGAGGTACTAAAGATAACAAACCTACATTCTGAACAGAGTACCAACTAAAGCAGCTGTCAAAACACCTTATGAGCTTTGGATAGGACGAAAGCCTAGTCTAAAGCATTTTCATGTTTGGGGATATCCAGCTGAGGCAAGGCCTTATAGGCCACATGAAAAGAAATTGGACTCCAGGATAGTGAGTAGCTATTTTGTTGGTTATTCTGAGCGATCCAGGGGTTACAAGCTTTATGATCCTAAATCGAGGATAATTTTTGAGATGGGAACTGCAACGTTCTTTGAGGATACTGAGTTTGGAGGGAGAAATAAAGTTAGAAACTTTGTCTTTGAGGAGGAATTAGAAACTACTACTCTTATTGAAGAGAAGCTAGCTCCTATTCCTATAATTGCTTTTGATAATGATCAAGTTACAATTCCAGAACAACAAGAAATGTTGTTCAATCCTTAGAGGTACAAACTCAACAACCTCAAGAACAAGTGCCTTTGCGGGGATCACTAGAGAAAGGAAGAATGCTATTCCAGATGATTATATAGTATTTCTTTAGGAACATGAAAAAAATAATGGTGTGATGGAAGATGATCTTGTCAACTTCCTTCAAGCCATACAAGGTTCCAATTCAGAAAAATGGATTAAAGCAATGAAAGAGAGCATAAGTCTATGCAAGATAATAAAGTTTGGGAACTTGTCCCATTACCAAAAGGTATGAAACCCATTGATTGCAAATGGATTTTTAAGACCAAACGGGATTCAAAGGGTAATGTGGAAAGGTATAAAGCTTGTCTTGTAGCTAAAGGCTATACTCAAAAGGAAGTGATTTACTTTAACGTGACCTTCTCTCTAGTTTCATCGAAGGACTCTTTTAGGACAATCATGGCTCTTGTTGCACAGTATGCTATGGAACTCCATCAAATGGATGTTAAGACGATATTTCTTAATGGAGACATTGATGAGACAATTTATATAGTGCAACCAGAAAACTGTGTCAGGAGACCCAAAGAAAATGGTTTGCAAATTGACAAAATCCATTTATGGGTTAAAGCAAGCTTCTCGTCAATGGTACCATAAATTTCATCAAGTAATTCTCTCATTTAATTTTGAAATGAATGCAGTTGATGATTGTGTGTATCGCAAGTTCAGTGGGAGTAAATACATTTTATGGTTTTGTATGTGGATGACATTTTGCTTGCCACAAATGATATAGGCATGTTGCACGAAACCAAAAGATTTCTATCAAGCAATTTTTAAATAAAAGATCTTGGTGATGCCTCCTTGTATTGGGAATCCAGATATATCGAGATTGTTCTCAGGGTATCCTTGGATTATCATAAAGGAGCTATATCGATAAAGTACTTAAGAGATTTGGCATGCAAAATTGCAAACCAGGTGATACCCCTGTCGCTAAAGGAGATAATTCAGTATTAATCAGTGCCCAAAAAGGAAACCTTGAAGTTGAAGAGATGCAGAAGATTCTTTAGGCTTCGGTTGTTGGGAGTCTAATGTATGCTCAAGTTTGTACACGTCTGGATATTGCGTACATTGTTGGAGTGTTAGACAGATATTTAAGCAACCCAGGTATGGATCACAGGAAAGCAGCCCAAAGGGTTATGAGATATTTGAAAAGAGCAAAAGATTACATGCTCACATATAGGAGATCAGATCATTTTAAGATCATTGGGTATTCTGACTCTGACTTTGCGGGATGCCAAGATAGTAAAAGATCCACTTCGAGCTATGTATATATGTTAGGTGGTGGGGCTTTTTCTTAGAAGTGTAAAATAGACACTCATAGCTTCTTCTACCATGGCAGTAGAATTTATAGCATGTTATGAAGCATCCAATCATGGGATATGGCTGAAAAACTTTGTCACTGGGTTGCGCATATTGGAAGGAATTGAAAGACCATTAAGTTATTTTTTGACAACAAGTCAGTCGTATTATATTCCAACAACAATAGGAGCTCGATCAAGGCAAAGCATATTGACATCAAGTTCCTGGTGTTAGGAATTGTATCCTAAAGCCAATCATTTGATGATTGTGTTAATGTAAATTACATATAAATGGATATATTAATAAAAGTTATTTGGCAGTTTATTCATTACAAGAACATCTTCTTAAAACTCCTAATAGTAATGAAGCCCTCAAGATCTTCCTTCACGATAAAGGAAGATTTATCTTTGAAGGTCCTTAAAAGAGTTCTCGGCCAAATGATATACTATGACAGGGCTATAGTATTATCAATTAATGGATGTTGTATATCATATTTGTTGGTTGTCCTCTTAACCAAGGAGTGTAGAGACACTGGTATGACATATAGGTGAAAGTATAGGAGTATTTTCATCGAACGTGGCTCATTTTTGGATACTCTGTTGTCAAGAGTTAATCCGAGAAGATATGGGTATAAGTATCCTTTAGACCTAAAGATCATAACTGGTGACTTGCAAGCAACTCATTGTACTTAGGTGCTAGACCACCTGGATTTCTAATCTAGCTACGAAAGGTTACTGGGTGCAGTCAAGTACTTGTGGTAGTCAGTTATGGATCAAGATGGAATTTGACCTATCCCGTTAAAAGAAAAAAATGTTTGTATTTCAATTTAGCAAGACCTTAGCCAAGGCACTTCATGTGAAGGTCACATGATCACTAAAGTTGAAATCACTTTATGGATTTGCTGTTTAGAGTTGACAGGCTCTTAAGCCATCCTTAGCATTTGTGGTCAAAAGGATGAATTATATGGTAACTATTTCTTATGGTTCTTGGAGTTTGCTCGGCAACTCTTCGACCTATCCGGACGTCGGGTTCCATTGCTAGATGGGCACATCGATTAGTATAGAAAATTTTTCCTATGCTACCGGCTTAGGTTCGAACATAGAGAGTCATACGTATAGAAGTTTCCTAGGATGATCTATTGCTGATCAACGATTGAGAATCGTATATAATTTAATTAATCAATTTGATTGATTGAATTATCTCAATTGGGTTAAGTATAAATGAATAAGATTCAATTTGGTTTAAATTTATTAGAAGGACTAATCAATTTCAAATATTGATTTGAAATTAGACTTGATTTGGATTTAAATAGATTCAGGACTAGACAAATTTGATTTGGGCTAGGACCATGATCTATGTAGGTTCAGTCCAATAAATTCAAATCAGCTTAAACCAAAACCCGAACCCAAACCCCTCGCAAAAGGATCTTACATGATGAGATAACTTGATTAAATTTTCATATAGAATTTAATGTATAACATTAATCTTCTCCAAACGGTTTCATTGGAATTCTAAGTGTTAGAATTCATGTACCTCTTTGAATTAACCAACGATAAAATTCTAAGTGTTAAAATTCACATCTCTTTGGTTTTCACCGAACGTGTCGAAATTAACAAAACGTTGGAATTCTAAGTGTTAGAATTCATAGGTTTTCACCAACGTTGGAATTAACCAACGTTGCGTCTCTTTGGTTTTCACCGAACGGATGAATTCTAAGTGTTAGAATTCAATGGGCTAAATGCTACATTGAGCCTATAAAACAGAAGACATTCTTCACAAGATTAGAACACAACAACGATATGTTGTGGATTGAAATTCTAAAGAGTTAGAATAAAAAATCTTGGTGTGTGATTCTGGTGTTAGAAAAGTGTGGTGGATCTTGGAGGAAGATTCAAGTGGGAGGATTCAATATCAGCAATGTTGTTTTTCCGTGAGCTAGCACTCCTGAAAATCCAATCATTCGGGGACTTCGCATGGACGATACTAGAGGCTGGACGATTGAACGGCTGCAGAGCAATAAGGATTTACCTACTGTTCTTAAGGTAAGTGATTTGATCCCTAGATCTTAAGGCAGGCTTTAAGATAAGTAGTATGACCTCTCATCTTGAAGATCAAGATATGATCTTGATATTTTTATTTATATGCATAATTTAGATCAAACGATCCTATAGTATAAGGCAAAGATATGATCTTGATGCATGTTAGATAGATTAATATGTAATCTTTAAGTTTCCGCATTGGTAATTATTATCAAATTATTAAAATATGCATGTCTCGGAGATTATTTCTCCCTACAAATGATATCAGAGCCCTGGTTTCATTTTGATCTAATTTATTTCATATAAATTAATGCTCCTATTAATTTTGTAATCAAAGCTAAAATGGATCATCAGGCTATTCGGTCACAGATAGATTAAAAATCCAAATTACCCATTCAACGAGGTATTCTATGATATATTGCCGTGACATTATGGTTCTTGATGTTTAGTCAAAAGATAATTTAAATTGATCTTTGGCATCAAAACACAGATTACACACACTCTCAAAGATGTTTTATATTTGATACATATTGAGGTTGTATAAAAGCATGATTTTTGCATGTTAGTATAAAAACATAGATATGAGATATGATGGCTTATTGTCTATGTTATGAAACATACAAATATTTATGAGAGTTTTATTTGAATATCAAATATTTATTCATAATCTTTTTATATGATCTAATATAGGAATTATGAGTAGTAATAATGCAAGTGATGCTTGATTGGAAATATATGACATGTAAACATAAAATATATTCAATCTTTTGGGTTAGCTAAATCGGGTCCATAAAGGGTTAGACCCTAAGGTTTAAATCAACTGGACTAGAAGAGTATTGATCAATCTAAATTAATTAGATTAGGTTAAGGATGCTCTAAATCAAACAATAGTTGTAGTTGATCATGTCCTTGTCTTTGATTAAACTAAATGGAGGTAGATTAGGCTCCGTGGTTGAGCATGAATCTCTTAGATGGTCAAATCAAAATATGTTAACCATATGATGTCAAGGTGAGTTGGCAAGTTGCTCTAGGATCAATGATCGAATGGTTTTTAATTGGGAGCTACTCATATTAATGCATCTTTAACGAGTTAATGGCATATCCCTCCCATCGATCTCACTTACCTGGTCAATATGGTGAACCATTTATGATTCAGATCATTTACCTAATTCGAGTTGACCCATGCCTATAAGGAAATCAGTCTGACTGATTTAGGTGTCACTTAACCTGACTTAATCTTGTTTCATTCTATCGATTTCATAGATTCAATGGGAGAACTTGATTAGTCAATTTATCTTCAGATTATTAAATCCTCTAAAATTATTAGGTCCTTAAAATGAAATAGTTATATGATAACTAGATCATAGCCTCCCATTAAGGATGATAATGAGTCTGATGTTTTGATAATCATTGGAGGCACTCTATGCCTAATGCTTGTCAACCATCAATTATCATTCATTATATGATAAGTCAGCGTAACTATTAAATAGACAGTCAGGTGGGCCGAGCTTCACTCGGGCTTGGTTGTCTATTGATAGGTTACACTGATTATATCATTTAATGGTTGGACCTAACCAGAACTTTCAGTGGAGGCACTCCATACCTGGTGAAGAGGAACATGGGCAAAACTGAACACTAAGAATTATTTTGGGAAACAATTAGTTTTGAACCTACTCTTAGATGCTATGGGTTGGCCAAGCTTCACTTGGGCCTGTATGTAGTCTATGTAGATCTTAGTGCCCACTAAAGAATTAAGAATAATTCTTCGAATTGGGGTGTAGAGGCTGCCAATTTGAATAAAATAGTGGAAGAATCTTTAGACTAAATTTTAAGTCTTTAGACTGAATCAATTTATATACTACTAAACTTTAGTTTTTCTTATGCAGAAAATGGCCACTAATTTATCATTAAGGTCCCTATTGGATAGTGACAAGTTGAATGGTTTAAATTTCAATAGCAGGTTTAGAAAACTTAAGATCGTCCTTGAGCATGAGAGGATTCTATATATTCTGAATAATCCTGCATCAGAGATACCTAATGCAAACACCCAAAGTTTTGAGAGAGACACTTATCAGAAGTGGCTCAGTGATAGAACTAGCATGCGTTGCATCATGCTAGCAGCAATGAATGATGAATTCGGTCACTGGTTCGAGAATGCTCAGCCGAAAGAAATCATTCAAGCGTTGAATGAATCTTTTGACACACCCAACGACATTGAAAGGAACAAGACTAGTTATACTATTTTTAATGCTCGAATGAGGGATGGATCTTCTGTCACTGATCAAGTATTGTACATAATTGAGAAGATAGAACTCCTATGCAAGCTCGGCTTTTCCCTACATGAGCAGTTGGGAAAAGATGTGATCCTGAATTCCTTGCTCCATCCTTCCGACCTTTCCTTACTCATTTTCGAATGACAAAGCCTGCAGTCAACTACCACAGTTTGTTGGGGTTCTTACAGAACTTTGAGAGGGACAACCAGCTCTCTAAGGTTTGGTTAATGTGGTTGAAGGATCTAAGGTAAAGCATCAACCCTTTGGGAAAGGGAAGAAGAAAAAGAATAAGAAAAGGTGCAACATGCTAGGACATCTATAAGGGGTCAGATGCAGAAGAAGAAAGTTAATAAAAGTCAAGCTGAATGCTTTCATTGCAAGATGCAAGGGCACTAGAAGAGGAACTATCCTCTTTACATTGCCACACTTGATCCAAACAGGCCAAAGAAGAAAAAGGGGTAAGATGTTGCTCAACAAGGTATTTATATAATAATACCTTGTAATTTTTCTGTATATGATAATCGATCAACCTAGGTATTGGATACCGGGAGTCCTTTTAACATTTGCAATTCATTGCAGGGACTACAGGTCACTAAAAGATTTGAAGACAATGAAAGATTCCTTAATGTCGATGATGGAAGATTAGTTCCAGTTCTGGCATTAGGAGTTCTTGAAATAGTTTTCAATAGAAATGTCATTGTACTAAATGATTATCATCTTTGCCCAACGTTCTTGTTGAACGTAATTTCTATAGGTTCTGTTTTGCCAAGGCAGGGAGAAGGCGGAGACGGCGTCAAGTCGTGGCGAGAGGACACCGGAGAGATGGATCGGGCCCGCCGAGATCTGGGGAGATCCTTGTTGCAGCCCCCTTGCAGGACTAGTCTGGCCTCCTTAGGTCGACATGGGGGGTCCGCAACTCCATGCGGACCAGAAGAAGAAGTGGCTGGAGAAAGAGGAGCTGCGGCCTCTTCTGGGAGGCATGGAGCACGGGTAGCTACAACTGGATGGGGAGCTGTATGGCGCTCCTGAACTAGACGGGTCAGGGCCTAGACCTGCTGGACCAGTGTGGCGAACGGGTCCTGGGTCAATGGGACAGCTGGTGGCGATGGAGTCTCAGCTGGTGGCGGCAGCAGTGCCACGATACTCATCGGATCGGGTCTCTGGGAGGCGACCCGGTCCTGGGCTTCAGAAGTTGCCCCTCTCCGATTAGCCATTGGAGAGGTTCTCTTCCAGATCGAGATCCTTGTCTCCTTTTTTCAAGTTTAATGGGACTTGAGACCCTTCCTCTAGTGCCAATCTGTTGCCGCTGAAATCTGTCCTTCGGCTCGGGCCCGATCGGGCTGCAGCGTGGGCTCCCTCCTAGGCGGACCTGCAAGACAGTCCTCACGCAAGAGGCGTTGGGAGTGGCCCTCTGCGGAAGACCCCCCGACACCCAAGTCAGTGGAGACCAGCAATCAACAAATATGGGGAAAAGGATCTCCCAAAAGAGTTCCTCCGAGCTCTCGTGGGAGCTTTCATGGCGGAGTGTAAGAACTGTAAATGAAAAATGGGCGTAGAATAGCCGTACCTGAGAGGCTTGAGGGTGGTAGTATTTATAGGCGGTCACCTGACTTCTTGGACGTGCTCTGGATGAGGTCTGAAAGTTGTTGGGATTCGAAACGGATTCGAATCAGGTTGTTACAGGGCCGGTAGGATCCATATCTGGTTAGTTAGAGGATCGACGGCTGGGAGGCAGGGAGAGCTGGCCGATGGCTCGAGACACAGTGGCTGCGTGGTCCCTAGGCCACTATCCTAGGCCACATTTTGGCATGATTCCTTGTTTGGAATCTTATTCTGTTACAGTGAATTTGAACTCTCCCGTGCCAGATTCCGCAGAGGTGTTGTGGTTCAGTCATCATGGCTGGCGGAGGCTCGGCGGAGGTAGGTACCGAGGCATAAAGGGCGAACGTGGCAGCCATAAATGCCTTAAAGCATGGAAGAAAATAAGGCATTGAATGCCTTAAAGCAGGTGGATATATGTGGCCTTTATGAGGTCATAAATGCCTTGATGCAAAAGACATAGCATGGTTGTGGAGGCCGAACTATATTTGCCGAACTATATTTGCCGAGGCATGTTGGCCGAACTATATTTGTCGAGGCATGTTGGCCGAGCTATGTTGGCTGAGCTATGCTGAAGCTGGCTGATGCTAAGGCTGGCCGAGCTATGCTGGCCGAGCTATGTTGGCCGAGCTATGCTGGCCGAGCTATGTTGGCCGAGCTATGCTGAAGCTGGCTGAGGCTGAGGCTGGCCGAGCTATGCTGGCCGAAGTATATTTGCCGAACTATATTTTTCGAGGCATGTTGGCCGAAGTATGCTTTCTTTTCTCTTTTTATTCTATTAAATGCTGGCTAAGTCATTATGACCATTTCTGGACCATTAAATGCTTCAGCCTATTGATTTGACTGCCAGATATTAATGAGGGGGCCCTTGGGAGAACCCATGCACACTCTTTCTTCATTATGAGGAGACTCTTGTTGTTAGAATGTCGTGCTAGCCGGCCAGCTGGCAAGCAGGGCATTTGGACTAGGCGCGACCCCATCTCTAATGTGAGTGGTCAACAATGCAATAACGATTTTACTCCTCATCATATATATATATATATATATATATTATAATAATATATTTTAATATAATATAATCTATCATATTATAAAATAATATAAGATGGGGGTAGGTGAGGGTTCTCCCCTCGTGACCTTAGAATGGCCAGCCACCATGAAGATGTCATATTTTAGAATTATTAACAGGAAAAGTCTTACAGCAAGATGTCGTATTTGACCTGCCATAAAATTATTAATCAAAAAAGTCACCTGGAAGATTATCGTATTTGTTAAAAAATAATTTTGATTTTTGCAAAAGTCTTCTTAGAAATTACTAAAAATATAATATATAAATTTAAATATATAAATAAAGTAAAAACCAAAGAAGATATGAATCAAGCCAGGATCAAGGCATGTTACTTATCAAATTTTTGCCCCTTTGTGCAGGTTATTGGCGAACTGTCCTTAAGATATAACGACTCGGCTCGACTTGATTACCTTCGGATGTCCAAGAAAAGATCAATAAAAATTAGAAATAAAATGAGATGAAATAATTATTGATAGGGTTACTCAGAGTCTGCACACCTTGAATTTTTGAGTCCATGCTTAGCCAATAAAAGCTCTAACGGTTCGGCCCATAATGGCCTTAAAGCCTGATAGCCGTTAACCTAAAATTAAATCAGAAATGGATTAATAAATTAATTGATTAGACTATTTCTGACGAGCAAACGCTCGCCCAACATTCGCGAACGCCGCAAGCATTTGCAAAACGCTTGTGGCGTTTCGCTCACCTCAATGCTGGTGGCCAACGAGCATTGAGCCCAGGTCCCACACGAGCATTTAATGCTTGTATGACCCCTTTTTTATTTTATTTTTATATAAACTTTTTCAATAATTCCCTATAAAAAAATTAAAAAAAAGGGCATCTTATACTTCGCGCAATGGGTAAGGTGTCATGTGGACTTGAACCCACTTAGTGTTGATTGTATACACTTGAAGGAACCATAGTGGATTAGACCTTGAACTAGGTCCTTGACTCAGGCTTCTACTAATCATACACAGTATGGATCAATTAGGTTTACGCGGTCATGCATATTAAAGGCCTTGCATTTAGTACCTTGATTTTTCATGAGAATTCTTTAAGGTTAGCCCAAACCTTTAGTCACGGCCTAATATGACGATTCATATAGGTGAATCCTCCAAGGGTATTTGTGACAATACCCTGCAGATAACCTATCTCGGATCCATTAAAGAGTATGACTCAACCTTACACAAATTTACTTTGTCATTTTACATGAGCATAGGGATGGGATGAAAAATTTTTCAAAAAATTGTGCTCTAACATGATTACTCAATTAGCTTCGTTTCTACCATATTGAACCTCATTCATGGGATCTCCAATCACAAAGGTTGGGTATCCACTACTGATGACCAAATAATGGGCTTAAGCCCCATCCCCCTCAATGAATCTAGAACTCTACTCCTATATAATTCCTTGGTTAATTGATTTATCTGCCAAATTCTTCTTAAATCCAAGGAGATACTATTATTTTAAACTAGACCTCAAATAAGAGAATCAAACAAAGATATATTAGAATTAAATATCCAAATATAAAATAAACAATAAGTTGGATATTCCAACAGTCATCAGATTATTTAGCAAATTATAAAAACTTTTTATTAAATCTCATGGCAATAGATTTCAAAAGACTCAAAGCAGAGCATTTATATGACATACCTTGTTACAACATCCAAGTTCATCCATTCTTTGCCATTTGGTAACATAAAAGATTCACAATAGTAGGTAAGCAATAAATATTTGCCAAATGATGTCACTTTTGTCGAGAAGATATTAAATATTGACAACTATACCAAGAAACACTTATCTAGAATAGAAAACTTTTGCATTTATGTAAGAATGTAAATATATGCTAGTAGCTGCACTTGAAAGTTAAATAATAAAATGATATAAAAATACATCTACATACAAGCATATATATATATGTGCACAAGTGCAAGCATATGTGTACACATATATAATACATATATATACACGTGTATATCATATAAATTTTTAATTTTTTTATTATTTTATCTCAAATCACTATTCTTACAGAAAAAATGGAGATAATTTTTGCTCATTTTTTTCTCTATGTTTCTCTATCAACCAAATAATTAGTGAAAAATAAGCTTTTTATGCAGCAAACTTTCTTTTTCACTTCCTAATCAGCTGCCTAAGCCAAAATATATATTAAAAATTATAGAATTTAGATCTAGGAGAGAAAGGCAAATATGACCCTGCCCACTTTCATAGATCATTGTATAGCAACAAGCGAGGCTAGGAGTTTCAAATAATGCATTTGATTAAAAAAAATGTATATATGCCTAGATGGCAATATGAACAATAAAAAATGTAAGGTGGTGTGAGTATATGCTTTTCAGACTTGAAGATTGAAATTGTAAGAAACAAAAATTAAATTATAATAGATGAACCATCAGTTGTACATATCAAGAAATTCAGTTTCAAGATTACGAGCACAACTCAAAGTCTTCAAGAGGGATGGACTAATGCTAGTGAAGCTTCCATGCCACCTATTACTTGGGTGAAGCAATATTGACAAAGCTAAAATTTAATATATTTCAAAGTGTAGTTTTATGGAGAAATTCATAATCCTCTGCTTCATGTTTTACACCAAGAATGGGTATGTTTCATGCTATTGGACTTGTTGCATAATGCTTCCAGGCCCCTTAATACCCGCCAACACCATAAGCTCCAGATTAACCAAAAGCAACATATGAAAATCTAGCAATTTCTAGAAAATCAAAAATATGATCCTTAGCTGTTGGAAACACGCCTTGATCCTGACTTGATTCATATCTTCTTTGGTTTTTACTTTATTTATGTATTTAAATTTCTATATTATATTTTTAGCAATTTCTAGAAGAGGATTTTTGCAAAGATCAAAATTATTTTTCAACAGTATTTGACTTGCCATAAAATTATTAATTGACAAGGTCATGCTAAAGATGTCGTATTTGACCTGCCATAAAATTATTAATTAAAAAAGTCTTGCTATACCATTTTTTTGCGCGGTAAGATGAGTTGATATATATGCATAAACGATTAATCAACATGAACAATGCATACTGACTGCATTAAAAAAAATGCAGCAAATCTTCTCCTTATTAATTTATACAAGGCCAATGAGTAATGCCTCCTAAAACTTTAAGCTTTTTTGTGCATTATCAAATAAACAATGCCCAAAAATACTTCCCAACTTCCTATATGAAGGTCTATGTAGGAGGGTTTTGTTTTCTTTGCATAGTATGTTTTAGAAAATTATTTTGAAGATGAAATACTTTTTAAACTTCTGTAAAACATAGATAATAAGTGCAGTGATGCAACCACGTCAGCCAAATTCACTAGTATGGTAGAAATTACTTGTTGAGTATGTTATTTTTATTTTTTTATAAATTTTTTAAAAAGTTGATAGGTAGATTGTAGACTTGTGAGGACAAAAAATGTTACCTTGAATTAATATTTTAATACACAAATCATATAAATATCCTCATAGAAATGGCCACGCTCCAAAATGTTCAGCCGGTGACTTTAGGATGGTATTATAATTAACAATTTGACCAATACTATATAAAAAAAAGGAAGCTGCTAAAATGATTACAAAAGAAGCTCCTTTCTCTCGCCGTATATACTCTTAGTTAAGCCCGTGACAATAATATAACACTAGCAGTGGGGTGGCCATTTATTCTTAGTTAAGCGCTCCTTTCTGTCTTGCCACCAATTATTCTTAAATCCCAAAACTTGTTACCACCTCTATACATACCTCTACCTCTATCATCTGCTTCCTCCTTAGACTTCTCAATCCGATCTCCAATCCTAATCTTAGCCCTAATTATTAGATTTTTAATCCAACATTGAGCTTATATGTGATATATTTATGTGTTATGGACTGTCAAATAAGGTTAAGCCCAATTAAAAGTGATCAGCTAAGGTTTCAGTGATTTGGGCTTTAATATATATAATTAGGTGTGGCCCTTTAATGTGTAGAGACCTAAGGAGTTATTTCTATTTTTATGATGGGCTAAAATAGAAATATCAAAAGATAATGATGAAATTATCTATATATAGCGGTTATGGTCCCTGGATCTCACGTACGACCTTCTTCTTTAAATCTCATCATCAAAAAGAATAGCTTAAAGAAAATTCTAAAGGGCTCTCTGGGAGTACGTGTTGATCTAGAAGGCCAACCGCAGGATTCTGGAGAGCAATCATGCAATATGGATTCAGGTACGCTTCCGTTTATCGATTATGGATTCCTGATGATTAAACATGAATGATTCTTGGGCATGGTCTTCACAAAAAGGTTCAGATCTAATTTTCGACAATTGGTATCAGAGCCCCTATTCATGTTAATCATTAAGAAATATTTTGGTAATATGCATTGATATTCGTATTTGTGCATATTTTTCTTTGGCTTTATTCAGCAACCGTAAGACAAATACTTATTGGTTTATTATAAATTTTATTTTGATGCCAATGATATTTTTAATATCGATAAATTCAGATTTTTTTAAAAAAATAAAATAAAGGTCATAGTGCATCAAAACTTTATTTTATTCTAGTTTGATGATTATGTTAAGAGCGAAAGATATTCCACTACAAGAAAATACTGAGATAGCGATGCAAATTTAGCGACGCATGTTTGCATCGCTAAATTGCGACCAAATTGCGACACCTTAGCGACAACAAAAAATAGCGACGCATTTAGCGACGCAATTACGACGCATAGCTCAAAAAATTTAAAAATATTAAATTTTAATTTAGCGACGCACATAGTGCGTCACTATTTTAAGAGAAATTAATATTTATAAAATAAAATTAGGAAATAAAAATATTGTGATGCATTTCATTGCGTCCCAATGATTTTAAAAAAATTAATTATGTTAAATAGCGATGCATTAGCGATGTAATAAACCAAAAAATTAAATAAATATAATTTTTAATTTTACGACCCAAGTATTGCGTCACAATATTTCTAAAAAAATTAATTTTTATATACTATAATTATGAAATAAAAATATTGCGATGCAACTCAGTGCGTCGTTATTTTTTTAAAAAATTAATTATGTTAAATAGCGACGCATTAGTGACGCAATAAACCAGGAAATTTAAAAATTAATTTTTAATGTAGCGAAGCAAAAGATGCATCGCAACGTTTTAAAAAAAAAAATTTATAAAATATAATTCAAAGATAAAAAAAAAATAAAACATTGCGACGCAATGAAATGCGTCGCAATTGTTTTATAAAAATTAATTTTGTTACATGCGTCGAATCGATCGTCGGCGATCGAGATCATGGCTTGGATCGATCGCAACCGTCGGATTGTCGCCGATTGGATTGATCGCAACGGTCCGAGATCGATCGTCGGCGACCGGGATCTTGGCTTGGATCGATCGCATGCCATCGGATCGTCGCCGATCGGATTGATCGCAACGGTCGAGATCGATCGTCGGCGACCGGGATCATGGCTTGGATCGATCGCAACCATCGGATCGTCGCGGATCGGATTGATCGCAACGGTCCGAGATCGATCGTCGGCGACTAGATCGTGGCTTGGATCGATCGCATGCCGTCGGATCGTCGCCGATCGGATTGATCGCAACGTCCGAGATCGATCGTCGGCGACTGGGATCGTGGCTTGGATCGATCGCAACCATCGAATCGTCGCCGATCGGATTGATCGCAACGGTCCGAGATCGATCGTCGGCGACCGGAATTGTGGCTTGGATTGATCGCAACCGTCGGATCGTCGCCGATCGGATTGATCGCAACGATCCTAGATCGATCATCG
This sequence comes from Calamus simplicifolius, assembly GCA_900491605.1. NCBI lineage: Eukaryota > Viridiplantae > Streptophyta > Magnoliopsida > Arecales > Arecaceae > Calamus > Calamus simplicifolius. The sequence goes on from UESW01001407.1 coordinate 449,449, forward strand.
GCGACCGGGATTGTGGCTTGGATCGATCGCAACCGTCGGATCGTAGCCGATCGGATTGATCGCAACAGTCCTAGATCGATCGTCGGCAACCGAGATCGTGGCTTGATCGATCGCAAGCGCTAGATCGTCGCCGATCAGATTGATCGCAATGGTCCGAGATCGATCATCGGCAATCGGGATCGTGGCTTTGATCGATCGCATGCCGTCGGATCGTCGCCGATCGGATTGATCGCAACGGTCCGAGATCGATAGTTGGCGACCGGGATCGTGGCTTGGATCGATCGCAACCGTCGGATCATCGCCGATCGGATTGATCGCAACGGTCCGAGATCGATCGTCGGCGACCGGGATTGTGGCTTGGATCGATTGCATGCCGTCGGATCGTCACCGATCGGATTGATCGCAATGGTCCGAGATCGATCGTCGACGATCGATCGGATTGATCGCATGCCGTCGGATCGTCACCGATCGGATTGATCGCAACGGTCCGAGATCAATCGTCGGCGACCGGGATCATGGCTTGGATCGATCGCAACCGTTAGATCATCGCCGATCGGATTGATCGCAACGATCCGAGATCGTCATCGGTGACCAGGATCGTGGCTTGGATCGATCACAACTGTCGGATCGTCGCCGATCGGATTGATTGCAACGGTCCTAGATTGATCGTCGGCGATCGGGATCGTTCTTGGATGGATCAACCGTCGGATCGTCGCCGATCGGATTGATCGCAACGGTCTAAGATCGATCGTCGGCAACCTGGATCGTGGCTTGGATCGATCGCAACCATCGGATCGTCGCCAATCGGATTGATCGCAATGGTTGAGATCGATCATCGGCGACCGGGATCGTGGCTTGGATCGATCGCAACCGTCGGATCGTCCCGATCGGATTGATCGCAATGGTCCAAGATCGATCGTTGATGACCGGGATCGTGGCTTGGATCGATCGCATGCCATCGGATCGTCGCCGATCTGATTGATCGCAACGGTCCGAGATCGATCATCGGCGACCGGGATCGTGGCTTGGAACGATTGCATGCCATCATCGTCGCCGATCGATTGATCGCAATGGTCCAGATCGATCGTCGGCAACCGGGATCGTGGCTTGGATCGATCGCAACCGTCAGATCGTCGCCGATTAGATTGATCGCAATGGTCCGAGATCGATCGTCGGCGATCGGGATCATCGCTTGGATCGATCGCATGCCGTCGGATCGTCGCCGATCGGATTGACCGCAACGGTCCGAGATCGATCGTTGGTGACCGGGATCGTGGCTTGGATCGATCGCAACCATCGGATCGTCGCCGATCGGATTGATCGCAACGGTCCGAGATTGATCATCGGCGACGGGATCGTGGCTTAGAATGATCGCATGCCATCGTATCGTCGCCGATCGGATTGATCGCAACGGTCCGAGATCGATCGTCGGCAACCGGGATCGTGGCTTGGATCGATCGCAAGCGCCAGATCATCGCCGATCAGATTGATCGCAATGGTACGAGATCGATCATCGGCGATCGGGATCGTGGCTTGGATCAATCGCATGCCATCGGGTCGTCGTCGATCGGATTGATCGCAATGGTCCGAGATCGATCGTTGGCGACCGGGATCGTGGCTTGGATCGATCGCAACCGTTGGATCGTCGCCGATTGAATTGATCGCAAAGTCCGAGATCGATCGTCGCGACCGGGATTGTGGCTTGGATCGATTGCATGCCGTCGGATCGTCACCGATCGGATTGATCGCAACGGTCTGAGATCGATCGTCGACGACCGGGATCGTGGCTTGGATCGATTGCATGCCATCGGATCGTCACCAATGGATTGATCGCAACGGTCAAGATCGATCGTCGGCGACCGGGATCGTGGCTTGGATCGATCGCAACCATTCGATCGTCGCCGATCGATTGATCGCAATGATCCGAGATCGATCATCGGCGACGGGATCGTGGCTTGGATCGATCACAACTATCGGATCGTCGCGATCGATTGATTGCAATGGTCCTAGATTGATCGTCGGGGACCGGGATCGTAGCTTGGATCGATTGCAACCGTCGGATCATCGCCGATCAGATTGATCGCAATGGTCCGAGATCGATCGTCGGCAACCTGGATCGTGGCTCGATCGATGTCGTCGGATCATCACCGATCGGATTGATCGCAACGGTCCGAGATCGATCGTCGACGATCGATCAGATTGATCGCATGCCGTCGGATCGTCAACGATTGGATTGATCGCAACGGTCCGAGATCGATCGTCGACGATCGATCGGATTGATCGCATGCCGTCGGATCGTCACCGATCGGATTGATCGCAATGGTCCGAGATCGATCGTCGGCGACTGGGATCGTGGCTTGGATCGATCGCAACCGTTGGATCGTCGCCGATCGGATTGATCACAACGATCCGAGATCGATCATCGGCGACCAGGATCGTGGCTTGGATCGATCACAACTGTCGGATCGTCGCCGATCGGATTGATTGCAACGGTCCTAGATTGATCGTCGGCGATCGGGATCGTGCTTGGATCGATCGCAACCGTCATATCGTTGCCGATCGGATTGATCGCAACGGTCCGAGATCGATCGTCGGCACCGGGATCGTGGCTTGGATCGATCGCATGTCGTCTGATCGTCACCGATCGGATTGATCGCAACGGTCCGAGATCGATCATCGGCGACCAGGATCGTGGCTTGGATCGATCGCAATCGGATCGTCGCCAATCAGATTGATCGCAATGGTTCGAGATCGATCATCGGCGACCGGGATCGTGGCTTGGATCGATCGCAACCGTCGGATCGTCGCCGATCGGATTGATCGCAATGGTCCAAGATCGATCGTTGATGACCGGGATCGTGGCTTGGATCGATCGCATGCCGTCGGATCGTCGCCGATCAGATTGATCGAAATGGTCCGAGATCGATCGTCGGCGATCGGGATCGTGGCTTGGAATGATTGCATGCCATCGTATCGTCGCCGATCGGATTGATCGCAACGGTCCGAGATCGATCGTCGGCAACCGGGATCGTGGCTTGGATCGATCGCAACGTCAGATCGTCGCCGATTAGATTGATCGCAATGGTCCAAGATCGATCATCGGCGATCGGGATCGTGGCTTGGATCGATCGCATGCCGTCGGATCGTCGCCGATCGGATTGATCGCAACGGTCCGAGATCGATCGTTGGCGACCGGGATCGTGGCTTGGATCGATCGCAACCGTCGGATCGTCGCCGATCGGATTGATCGCAATGGTCCGAGATCGATCATCGGCGACCGGGATCGTGGCTTGGAAGATTGCATGCCATCGTATCGTCGCCGATCGGATTGATCGCAATGGTCCGAGATCGATCGTCGGCAACCGGGATCGTGGCTTGGATCGATCGCAAGCGCAGATCGTCGCCGATCAGATTGATCGCAATGGTTCGAGATCGATCGTCGGCGATCGGGATCGTGGCTTGGATCGATCGCATGCCGTCGGATCGTCGTCGATCGGATTGATCGCAATGGTCCGAGATCGATCATTGGCAACCGGGATCGTGGCTTGGATCGATCGCAACCGTCGGATCGTCGCCGATCAAATTGATCGCAATGGTCCGAGATCGATCGTCGGCGACCGGGATTGTGGCTTGGATCGATTGCATGCCGTCGGATCATCACCGATCGGATTGATCGCAATGGTCTGAGATCGATCGTCGACGACCGGGATCGTAGCTTGGATCGATTGCATGCCGTCGGATCGTCACCGATGATTGATCGCAATGGTCCGAGATCGATCGTCGGTGACCGGGATCGTGGCTTGGATCGATCGCAACCGTTGGATCGTCGCCGATCGGATTGATCGCAACGATCCGAGATCGATCGTCGGCGACCGGGATCATGGCTGGATCGATCACAACTGTCGGATCGTCGCCGATCGGATTGATTGCAACGGTCCTAGATTGATCGTCGGCGATCGGGATCGTGGCTTGGATCGATCGCAACCGTCGGATCGTCGCCGATCGGATTGATCGCAACGGTCCGAGATCGATCATCGACAACCTGGATCGTGGCTTGGATCGATCGCATGTCGTCGGATCATCACCGATCGGATTGATCGCAACGGTCCGAGATCGATCGTCGACGACCAGGATCGTGGCATGGATCGATCGCAACCGTCGGATCGTCGCCGATCGATTGATCGCAACGGTCGAGATCGATGTCAGCGACCGGGATCGTGGCTTGGATCGATCGCAACCGTCGGATCATTGCCGATCGGATTGATCGCAATGGTCCATGATCGATCGTTGACGACCAGGATCGTGGCTTGGATCGATCGCATGCCGTCGGATCGTCGCCGATCAGATTGATCGCAACGGTCCGAGATCGATCGTCGGTGACCGGGATCGTGGCTTGGAACGATTGCATGCCATCGTATCATCGCCGATCGGATTGATCGCAATGGTCCGAGATCGATCATCGGCAACCGGATCGTGGCTTGGATCGATCGCAACCGTCAGATCGTTGCCGATCGGATTGATCGCAATGGTCCGAGATCTATCGCGACCGGATCGTGGCTTAGATCGATCGCAACCGTCGGATCGTCCGATCGGATTGATCGTAATGGTCCGAGATCGATCGTCGGCGACCGGGATCGTAGCTTGGATCGATTGCATGCCGTCGGATCGTCACCGATCGGATTGATCGCAATGGTCCGAGATCAATCAGATTGATAGCAAGTATTGCCTTGCAAATTTTTTTTAAAAAAATTAAGTGTTATAAAAAATATTAACAATAAAACATTGCGACACAATCATGTGTGTTGCAATTATTTTCTAAAAAAATTTAATTTTATAAAATATAAATATGAAATAAAAATATTGTGACGCCAATCAGTGAGTCGCAAATTTTTTAAAATAATAAATTATGTTAAATAGCGATGCAATAAACCGATAATTAAAAAAATTAATTTTTAATTTTGCAACGCGCATATTGCGTCGCAAGTTTTTTTAAAAAAAATGTTATAAAAATTATTAAAAATAAAACATTGCGACGCAACCATGTGCGTCACAATTGTTTTCAGGAAAATTTAATTTTATAAAATATAATTATGAAATAAAATATTGCAACGCCAATCGTTGCATCGTAATTTTTTTAAAATAATAAATTATGTTAAATAGCAATGCATTAGCAACGCAATAAATCAGATAAAAAAAATTAATTTTTAATTTTGCAACGCGCGTATTGCGTTGCAATTTTTTTAAAAATAAGTGTCATAAAAATTATAAAAAATAAAACATTGCGACGCAACCATGTGCGTCGCAATTGTTTCAGAAAAATTTAATTCTATAAAATATAATTATGAAATAAAAATATTGCGATGCCAATCGGTGCGTCGTAATTTTTTTTAAAAAAATAAATTATGTTAAATAGAGACGCCTTAGCGATGCAATAAACCAGATAATTAAAAAAAATTAATTTTTTATTTTGCGACATGCGTATTGCTTCGCAAGTTTTTTTTTAAAAATAAGTGTTATAAAAATTATTAAAAATAAAACATTGTGATGCAACCATGTGCGTCGCAATTATTTTCAAAAAAATTTAATTTTATAGAATATAATTATGAAATAAAAATATTGCAATGCCAATTTGTGTGTCGTATTTTTTTAAAAATAATAAATTATATTAACTAGCAACGCATTAGCGACACAATAAGCTAGAAAATTAAAAAAAATTTTTTATTTAGCGACGCAAGTATTGCGTCGTAATTGTTTAAAAAAATTTAAGTGTTATAAAAAATATTAAAAATAAAACATTACAACGCAAATATATGCGTCGCAATTATTTTTAAAAAAATTAATTCATTATAAAATATAATTATAAAATAAAAATATTGCGACGCATTAGCGACGCATTTTCCAAGAAAATAAAAAAAATTTATCGCCGATCATTACCGCCAAATTAGCGACTCATTCGCGACGCCGTTATTTGCGTCGCCAAGTTTCACAGTGTTGGGGAGATTGTTAAAAAATTATATGCCCCAATCTATCTTATTGATTTTGATGATTACCAAAAGCCATGTGTACATTAAAGATGTAATGAGTTTATTTACATGAGCAATGAATTTATTTAGAACAATGAATGAGAATGTTAAAGTATAACTTTAATCAATTGAAAGTAACTTCAAGTTCAATGTTTAAGCTTTCAAAAAGAAATTTTATACTTCATATTTTAATCAATGAGTTTTTGGAACATTTCTTGAATTGATTCCTAATGTCAATTTTATTATATTCAAGTCAAAATAATTGATTTAAAATGAATCTGGAACGAATTTCAAGTCAATCAGAAAACTTTCTGATTTTTGATACGTTCCGGAGCCGACTCCGACTCACTCAAGTACAGAAATGACTGTCTGTCTCGAGTCGACCCATGATTTCTCGAGTCGACCCCCGATTCTGTCGAGCCGACTCCATGACTGTGCGAGTCGACTCCGCTCAGACACCAGAGGTGTGTTTTTCTGAGCACTTCGCGAGTCGACCCCCAACTTTTCATGAGTCGACCCCCGACTGTCAGGAGTCGACACTTATTTTTGATGAGTCGACCCTTTGACTTTCTGAACATTTCTATTTTTGGTATCACGACCTCGAGCCGACTCGCGGAAAGCATGAGTCGACTCCAGCAAATCTGGGCGAAATTTTTTCGAATGCCAACTCAGCGTCAACGGTAAGATTTTTAATTAACGGCTATTTTTCTTTGTTTCTAACGGCTATATTTTTGCAGAATCTATAAATAGAGAAGCCGTTTTCAAATCAAAATATACAAATAGAGAGATATTCATTTCAAGAGAAAAGAAAAGAAAAATCGGAAAAACAGAGCTTCATTTGAAAAAATCCGTGATTCAAAATAGAGTGAAAGAAAGAGTGTGAAATCAAAGGAAGCTCCTTCTGTGTTCAAGCTCAACAATCCAAGGAAGCTTCAGAAGAAAATCCAAGAGCTATTCAAGAGCATCTCAAGTGATTTTCAACACTCAAAGAAAAGAGGAAAAGCTCAAATCAACTCCAACTACATTCCGTGAAGAATCCAAGCTGAGGCCCGATTCTACACTTCAAAGGAGTTGAGGAAAGAGAAAAGAAGAAAAGCTCAAAGCCAACCAACTGCAAATCAGGCTTTTCTAAACTTCATTTATATTTGTTTATCTGCTCATTGAGGAGCTTTGTAACTGAAAAACAATACTTTTATTCCTTGTGTCTAGTTCAATCTGGGGGATTGAACTAGTTGAGGTAGTCTTACCTCGGTACAAGCTTGGTAAAGCTTGGGTTAGGGTTTTTGTGCTGGTGAGCCCTTGAAAACCAGCTGGGTTCGTTGTGATCCCGGAAAACAACAAGTTTGAGTTGTGAGCTTGTAAAACAACTCTGCTGTAATCTAGGGTGATTATAGTGTGGACCCAAGTGAATCTTGGGAGTGGACGTAGGTGTTGGATACACCGAACCACTATAAAATCTTTGTGTTTGCCGTGCTTCCATTGACTCTTTCTCTATCTCTGTTTTATTCACTGCACTTTGTATTTGCATTGCTATTGCCTTCATTCTTATTAAGCAAACATTTTAAAAGGCTAATTTTTAAAGAACCCAATTCACCCCCCCCTCTTGGGTTGTCATCTGGGCCAACAATTGGTATCAGAGCTAGTGCTCATTAGATTTTGATCACACGATCAAGAGCTAAAGTTCCAAATGGCAACACAAGTTGGATCATTTGCTGAAGGTCATTCTACGAATAGACCTCCACTGTTTAATGGTTCAAATTATTCATATTGGAAAGCTAGAATGAGGATATTCATTCAAGCTTCTGATTATGAGCTATGGGGTGTTATAATCAATGGACCTAGTACACCCACACATGTTATAGATGGCACTATTGTTCCTAAGCCCGAAAGGGACTGGAATGATAATGATAGGAAAATGGCACAGCTTAACGCTAAAGCCATGAATGTCTTATATGCTCCTTAGATGCTAATGAGTTTAATAGAATCTCCACATGTAATTCCGCAAAGGAGATTTGGGATAGATTAGAGGTTACCCATGAGGGTACCAATCAAGTAAAAGAATCTAAAATTAATATTCTTGTTCATAAATATGAATTATTTAGCATGGAACAATCTGAAACCATTGCATGCATGTACACTAGATTTACAGATATTGTAAATGGTTTGAAAAGTCTTGGTAAGACATATACTAACTCTGAACTTGTTCAAAAAATTCTTAGGTCATTACCAAGATCATGGGAAGCAAAAATGACAGCAATCCAAGAAGCTAAGGACCTCAACACTTTACCCTTAGAGGAGCTTCTAGGATCTCTTATGACCCATGAGCTGACTATGAGGCAGCATGTAGAGGAGGACACAAAGAAAAAGAAAGTAATTGCCCTCAAAGCTGCAAAAGAAGAAGAGAGCAGCAGTGATGATGATGATGATAATGATGAAGAGACTGCTCTCTTAGCAAAGAAATTTAAAAGATTCATGAGGAGAAAGAAACCCTTCCACAAGAAAAATTTGGAGCTAAGTGGGAAGGAGAAAAGGATAAAAACAAGGACAAGGACAAAGAAAAAGAGAAAGACCCCTTGACTTGCTATGAGTGTAATAAACCGGGGCACTTTAGGAATGAATGTCCAAAATTGAAGAAAGCCTACAAAAAGAAAAAGAAGGCTTATGTGGCGACATGGAGTNAAATTGAAGAAAGCCTACAAAAAGAAAAAGAAGGCTTATGTGGCGACTTGGAGTGACAGCGAGGAATCTTCTTCCGAAGAAGAAGAACAAAAGGAAGTCGCAAACGTATGTTTTATGGCGGACGACAACGATGAGGTAAGTTCCGATAACCCTTGCGATGAATTTGCTTTTGATGAACTTTTGATGCTTTTAATGAACTTGTTGGGGATTTCAAGGTTTTGAAAAAGAAATACAAGATTTTGAAAAATGAAAATTAACTTTCATTAAAGAAAAGGAAAATCTTAATAATGAAGTTAAGAAACTTAAATCTGAAAATGAAATTTTGGTAAAAGAAAAAGAATTAATTCCAATGAAAATGATAAACTAAGGAAAGAGGTTGAAAAACATAAGAACATAGTTGATAAGTTTACATTAAGCTCAACTAAATTAGACATGTTATTAAATAGTCAAAAAGCAGTTTTTGACAAAGCCGGATTAGGGTATAACACTTTAAGAAAACAAAAATCACTAAAAAATATTTTTGTGCGTGCTGGCCAAAGTAATTTTACATGCTTTAAATGTAATCAAAAAGGACATAAATCTTATGAATGTAAAATTCTAAAACCTAATAAAAACTTAAATATTAAAGGAAAGAAAATATGGGTTCCGAAAGGAACAATATTTGTTGCTACTAACCATGAAGGACCCAAGAAAGCTTGGGTACCTAAACATAAAGTTTGATATCATTGCAGGAATGTCTTGTGGCCAAGAGATCAAAGAGAAAGTGGTATCTTGATAGTGGCTGCTCAAGACATATGACGGGTGACAAAGAAGAATTCATCACCCTTGAAGAAAAGAAAGGAGGAGTTGTTACATTTGGCGACAATGGCAAAGGCCAAATCTTGGGGTTTGGTAACATTCAAATAACTCCCTCCACATATATTGAAATGTACTTTATGTTGATGGTTTAAAGCATAACTTAATTAGTATAAGTCAATTATGTGACAAAGGTTTTAAAGTATCATTTGAATCTTCTTTATGCACTGTAGCTAATCCCATTGATAATAGCATTGTTTTTATTGGAAATAGAAATGGCAATGTATACATGATTGACTTAGACAATTGTCTACTAATAATCATTGCTTAGTTGCTAATAATGCTAATATGAATGAGATTGGTTGGTTGTGGCATCGAAGATTAGGTCACGCAAGCACACACCTGATTTCAAAACTAATTAGAATGGATTTAGTAAAAGGTTTACCTAAATTAGATTTTGAAAATAACAAAATATGTGATGCATGTCAGTTTGGAAAACAAACAGAAGTTCTTTTAAATCTAAAAATATTGTTTCAACTTCTAGGCCATTAGAGCTACTTCACATGGACCTTTTTGGACCAACTAGAACCACAAGTCTAGGAGGAAAGAAATATGGTCTTGTGATAGTAGATGATTACTCTAGATTCACTTGGGTAATGTTTTTAGCTCACAAAGATGAGACTTTCTCGATATTCATGAAATTCTTCAAGAAGTAACAAATGAGAAAAACACTACCATAGTGTCTCTAAGAAGTGATCATGGAACTGAATTTGAAAATCACTTATTTGAAAGTTTTTGCAATGAAAATGGTATTAATCATAATTTTTCTGCACCTAGGACCCCACAACAAAATGGAGTAGTTGAAAGGAAAAATAGGACTCTAGAAGACATGGCCCGTACCATGCTATGTGAAAGTAAACTCCCGAAATACTTTTGGGCGGAAGCTATTAACACAGCATGTTACATCCTAAATAGAGCCTTAATAAGACCTATTTTAAAGAAAACACCTTATGAATTATGGCATGATAGAAAACCCAACATTAAATATTTTCATGCATTTGGTTGTAAATGTTTTGTTCACAATAATGGTAAAAATAATTTAGGCAAATTTGATGCTAAATCTGATGAAGGAATATTCTTAGGATATCAACAACTAGTAAAGCATATAGAGTATTTAACAAGAAAACTTTAGTTGTTGAAGAATCCATTCATGTAGTTTTTGATGAATCTTTAGCAACTTCCGAAAAATTGATGATGAGAAGATACAAACATAATTGAAAAAGATCTTGAAAAATTAAATATTGATGTATCTTTAGATCATGAACAAGAAGCTAAAGATAATGATTCACCTAAGGATGATGATACTAACACTAATCATAATGATGTAGATCTACCTAGGGATTGGAGATATGCTTATAGTCACCCTAAGGAATTGATTATAGGTGATCCATCTCAAGGAATAAGAACTAGATCATCTATGAGAAATATTAGTAATCATCTTGCATTTGTATCACAAATTGAACCTAAAACTATTGAAGAAGCTGAAAAAGATAATAATTGGATGTTAGCAATGCAAGAAGAATTAAATCAATTCACTAGAAATAATGTATGGACTTAGTTGAAAGACCTAAAAATCATTCTGTTATAGGATCAAAATGGATATTTAGAAATAAACTAGATGAAAATGGCATAGTAATTAGAAACAAAGCTAGATTAGTTGCAAAAGGATATAATCAAGAAGAAGGTATTGATTTTGATGAAACCTTTGCACCAGTAGCTAGATTAGAAGCCATTAGACTATTACTTGCATTTGCATGTCATGAATTTTAACTTATTTCAAATGGATGTAAAAAGTGCTTTTCTAAATGGATTTATAAATGAAGAAGTATATGTAGAACAACCACCAGGTTTTGAAGATCATGAATTTTCAAATCACGTTTTTAAATTGCACAAAGCATTATATGGTTTGAAACAAGCACCTAGAGCTTGGTATGATAGATTAAGTAAATTTTTAATTGAAAATGATTTTATAAGAGGAAATGTTGATAAATTGTTTTTGAAAAGAAAAGGTAAAGATTTATTAGTAGTTCAAATATATGTTGATGATATCATTTTTGGTGCTACTAACAATCTTCTATGTCAAGAGTTTGCTAAGTTAATGCAGGGAGAATTTGAAATGAGCATGATGGGAGAACTCAACTTCTTCCTTGGACTCCAAATCAAACAAAGCAAAGAGGGAATCTTTATCAACCAAACAAAGTACACAAGAGAAATTCTAAAGAAGTTTGGTATGGAATCAATCAAACCCCTCGGAACACCAATGAGTCCTTCATGCAAGCTGGACAAAGATGAAGAAGGTAAGAAGGTTGATCAAAATATTATCGAGGTATAATCGGATCCCTACTTTACTTAACTGCAAGTAGACCAGATATAATGTTTGCTGTTTGCTTATGTGCTAGATTTCAGTCTGAACCTAAAGAATCACATTTAATTGCTGTTAAAAGAATACTAAGATACTTAAGTGGAACAAAAAATGTAGGTTTATGGTATTCTAGAGACTCAACATTAAATCTGATTGCATACACTGATTCTGATTATGCTGGATGTAAGTTAGATAGAAAAAGCACAAGTGGTGCATGCCAATTCTTAGGAAGTAACTTAATCTCATGGTTTAGCAAAAAGCAAAATTCAGTTGCATTATCAACTACTGAAGCTGAATATGTTGCAGCTGGAAGTTGCTGTGCTCAAATCCTATGGATTAAGCGACAACTTGAAGACTATGGTATCACACTTGATAAAACACCTATAAGATGTGATAACACAAGTGCAATTAATCTAACTAAAAATCCAATTCAACATTCTAGAACAAACACATAGAAATTAGATATCATTTTATAAGAGAACATGTTGCAAATAATGAAATTTGTCTTGATTATGTTAACACTGAAGAACAATTAGCAGATATATTTACAAAACCCTTAAGTGAAGAAAGATTCTGTTATCTTAGAGGAGAGTTAGGGATTTGTGATCCATTAGAATGAATTTGAAACCCCTAAGGAAATTTTATCTAAAATTCTTTCAAATCCTTGATCTTTAAGGAAATCTTATCTAGAATTCATATCTAATTGATCTATTCAAATCCAATGATTATTTTATCAATTTTTATGATCAATTCCGGACACATTTCAGAAATTTCATGTTTTTGCTCTGAAATGGTCTCGGAGCCGACTCGGTGAGTATCGGAGTCGACTCCTGGTTTCTGCTGAAACTCTCGAGTCGACCCCTTCTCGGCGCGAGTCGACTCCACTTCGGGATGGTTTTCTGTGACTGTCCGGAGTCGACCCCTTGCTTTGCGGGAGCCGACTCGAAGTGGTCCCAGGTCGATTTATCTAGGGCAGAGTCGACTCGCCGTTCATTTCTAACATTCAATCTCAAAATACTCTCTCCAAAACACTTTCCAGACCTTCCAAATTCCTAGAATCCCTGATTAACCCTTCCAATCGATCAATGGCCCCTAAAACTCGAGGTTCTAACCTTGTGCGGCCGGTGTTAAGAGGAAGAGAGCCGTGAGGAAGACCGTGAGGCGTCCGGTTCGTGAGCCATCACCTAGCTCGGATTCACCTCATCTTCTTCAACTCCAAATGCTTCTCCAGCTACTACTCCTTCTCAGGTAGATAGATTAGCTGATAGAATCATTACCACGGGAGAAAAGTGGATTTTGAATTATTTGAGGCAGAGGGATTTCTTTTGGGAAGACAGTTAATAGAAATGGGTTGGGAGAAGATCTGTTCCTTAGATTGTCCTACTTATCCCGCTCTTGTAAAGGAGTTTTATAAGAACTTATCTAGAGGAGATAATGGTCTTATAAGCATTGTTAGAGGAAACCGAATTTCAGTGACTGTAGAGCTGCTTTCAAGACTGTTGGATCTACCCATGTCAGGAACTTCTACATTTTCTTCGGATGATAGATGCCCAGCACTTTCTAGATTACTTAACCGAGAAGTTGTCGGTTTTGAGGAAGTTTTGCCAATCAATTATCCTTAGAACTGAGATTGCTTCACAACATATGTAGTAGGATCCTTTTTCCCAAGATAGGGAGATTCGATTATGTGTCAGAAAGGGATATTTTTGTGATGGATGCTATTGTAACGGGCAAACCAATTAACCTTCCCAGTATGATTATGGTATATTGCCGACTGTGGAGGAAAGAGAAATCAAGCTTGCCCTATGGCATGATCCTCACTAAAATTTCCAGAGCCAAGGGATTGTTATTTCTGATAGTGAGCCATGAGGAACTTGAGACACACAGATTTTTACAGCTTGGCCACTATACATAGGATGGGATTTGTTAAGAAGAATGGAAGATGGGAAAGGAAAGGGTTGGTAGAAGAAAGAGCAGAGGATGCTGAGGCACCGGGACCATCGGTTAGACACTCTTCACCTGCACCTCCGAGCCCTCCTATTTCAGCTCCTGTTCCTACCCTGCTCCATTGGTTGATCAAGCTTCATCTTCATCAGTTGGCTTCTCAGATCTTCAGTTAAGGCAACTCAAAGGCCTTTTGATGATCAGTCAGAGAAATTAAAATCAGAGTTTGAAATAAATTCATGAATCTCAAGGAAACTCTATATTCTTTGGATGACCGGATCACCAAAATTGAGTCTACTCTCAGCACTTCTTCAAAGTCTTTAAGTGGAGATCTTAAGAACATATTTGAAGAACTTAAAGATGTTTGCGGAGATGGTGAAACCTATCTAAATGCAATGCAGAGCTACAAGATAAAATTTTGACTGCTTGCACCTTTGTGGATGAGAGACTAAAAGACTATGTAAAAATACAAACTGATGGAATGAAGAACATAATTGATCATTTGACTAGGATTGTTAGGACTCATTTTTAATGTATTAGATATTCAGTCCTTGCAATGTATTGAAGTTAATGTTGTTTTACATTTTGGTATCAATGTATTAGACACTTTGATGTATTTGACACTTTGAAGTAATGAATTATCTTTTTGAATTCTCAATGTATTTCTTCCTATTATCAATGAATGAATGATTTTGTTAAATCAATCTTGAATAAATCAAATGTATTGCTTCTCTACCTTTTTGTTGATAACAAAAAAGGGGGAGAGTTTTATAGTTTTATAACTGTATATGCATATGGGAGAAATTGATTGATTAATCAAATGATATTAAAATGATTGAATGAATGAGATGGGATATTTATTTAAGTTTCATAGGGGGAGCTACCTCATTCAGGGGGAGCCTAAGCCTATTTATGAAATCAAAATAAATTCACAAATCAATCATGCATAAACTCAATGTTTTTGTCATCATCAAAAAGGGGAAGATTGTTGGGGAGATTGTTGAAAAATTATATGCCCCAATCTTATTGATTTTGATGATTACCAAAAGCCATGAGTATGTTAAAAGATGTAATGAGTTTATTTACATGAGCAATGAATTTATTTAGAACAATCAATGAGAATGTTAAAGTATGACTTTAATCAATTGAAAGTAACTTCAAGTTCAATGTTTAAGCTTTCAAAAAGAAATTTAATTCTTAATTTCAATCAATGAGTTTTTGGAACATTCTTGAATTGATTCTTAATGTCAATTTTATTGTATTCAAGTCAAAATGATTTAAAATGAATCTGGAACGAATTTAAAGTCAATCAGAAAACTTTCTGATTTTTGATACGTTCCGGAGCCGACTCTTGAGTTTCAGAGTCGACTCCCTCAGAGTACAGAATTAACTGTCTGTCTCGAGTCGACCCACGCGATTTCTCGAGTCGACCCCCGATTCTGTCGAGCCGACTCCATGACTGTGCGAGTCGACTCCGCTCAGACACCAGAGGTGTGTTTTTCTGAGCACTTCGCGAGTCGACCCCAACTTTTCATGAGTCGACCCCCGACTTTCAGGAGTCGACACTTTACTTTTGATGAGTCGACCCTTTGACTTTCTAAACATTTCTATTTTTGTATCACGACCTCGAGCCGACTCGGGAAAAGCATGAGTCGACTCCAGCAAATCTGGGCGAAATTTTTCCGAATGCCAACTCAGCGTCAACGGTAAGATTTTTTTAACGGCTATTTTTCTTTGTTTCTAACGGCTATATTTTTGCAGAATCTATAAATAGAGAAGCCATTTTCAAATCAAAGTAATACAAAAAGAGAGATATTCATTTCAAGAGAAAAGAAAAGAAAAATCGAAAAAAACAGAGCTTCATTTGAAAAAATCCATGATTCAAAATAGAGTGAAAGAAAGGTGTGAAATCCAAGGAAGCTCCTTCTGTGTTCAAGCTCAACAATCCAAGGAAGCTTCAGAAGAAAATCCAAGAGCCATTCAAGAGCATTTCAAGTGATTTTCAACACTCAAAAGAGGAAAAGCTCAAATCAACTCCAAAGTTCATTCCGTGAAGAATCCAAGCTGAGGCCAGATTCTACACTTCAAAAGAGTTGAGGAAAAGAGGAAAAGAAGAAAAGCTCAAAGCCAACCATCTGCAAATCAGGCTTTTCTAAACTTTATTCTTACATTTGTTAATCTGCTCATTGAGGAGCTTTGTAACTGAAAAACCATACTTTTATTCTTTGTGTCTAGTTCAATCTGGGGGATTGAACTAGTTGAGGTAGTCTTACCTCGGTACAAGCTTGGTAAAGCTTGGGTTAGGGTTTTTGTGCTGGTGAGCCCTTGAAAACCAGCTGGGTTCGTTGTGCGCCCGGAAAAACAACAAGTTTGAGTTGTGAGCTTGTAAAACAACTCTGCTGTAATCTAGGGTAATTATAGTGTGGACCCAAGTGAATCTTGGGAGTGGACGTAGGTGTTGGATACACCGAACCACTATAAACTCTTTGTGTTTGCCGTGCTTTCATTGACTCTTCCTCTATCTCCATTTTATTCACTGCACTTTGTATTTGCATTGCTATTGCCTTCATTCTTCTTAAGCAAAACATTTTTAAAAGGCTAATTTTTAAAGAACCCAATTCACCCCCCCCTCTTGGGTTGTCATCTGGGCCAACAAAAATGTAAACATAATATAAATTTCATTACATTGCAAAGACTAAACATTTATTACATAAAAAATGTGTCCTTACAATCCTTGTTAGGTGATCTATAATGTTCTTCATTCCATCAGTTTGAATCTTAACATAATCTTTCAGTCTTTCATCCACAAAAGTACAAGCAGTTAAAATATTTTCTTGAAGTTCAGCATTGCACTTTGCATAGGTCTCACCATCTCCACAAATGTCTTTAAGTTCTTCAAAATATTCTTTAGATCACTACTTAAAGACTCAGTAGAGGAGCTAAGAGTTGATTTAATCTTGGTGATCCGATCATCTAATGAATAGAGAGTTTCTTTAAGATTCATGAATTTATTATCAAACTCTGTCTTCAATTTATCCGCCTGATCATCAAGAAGACTCTTGAGCTGCATTAACTGAAGATCTGAAAAACCGACTGATGAAGATGATGACTGATCAACCATCGGAGCAGGAGAAGGGGCCGAAGCTGGAACAGAAGAGCTAGGAGGTACAGGAGATGAGTGTCTAACTGACGGTCCAGGTGCCTCAATATCAGCGGCTCTATCTTTGCTTTCCCATCTGCCATCCTTCTTCACAAATTCCATTCTATGAATAGTGGCCAAACTATAGTAATCAGTGTGTCTTAAATTTCTCATTGGCTCACTATCGGAAATGTTGCCCAGACGTAGTAGCCCAAGAGGGGGTGAATTGGGTATTTAAAATTATTTAATTCAATGGATGATATTGACTAACGCAGATATGTGCTTAATCAGAATTTAATTCGCAGCGGTGTAGTGGAGTGCACAGAATAGAAAATACACAGATCAATCAAACACAAACACAGCAAGGTTTATAGTGGTTCGGTGCCAAACTCGGCTCCTACATCCACTCCCCAAAAACCTTTGGGAATTTCACTATCGTATCACAACGATTACAACCCCTAGCCTTCCCCGGCTAGTCCTCTTGTTTTCACGGCACAAGGCAGCCAAATCCCCTAGCCTTCCCCGGCTAGTCCTCTTGTTTAACTGGTACAAGGAAACCAATCCCCTAGCCTTCCCGGCTAGTCCTCTTGTTTAATGGCACAAGGAAGCCAATCAAGAAACTAGGGTTATCTCTAACCCTAATACAAGATTTATCAAAAATAGACAGCTCCTAATTTGAGCAAATATTCAAATATAAACTTTACAATTTTTGAAGCAATACTTCAGCAGCAGATGTTGATTTTCGAAGTAGCTGAAATTTGCACTCGCTTCACCGGATCTGGACGACTTGAGCAAGGGTTGGAGGATGCAACTTCGCAGCACAATATCTTGCTCTTCAAGGATCCGAAAAGTATCTTGCAATAAGCACTCTCTTTTGATTTCTTTTCTCTCTTTTGTGTTCTTGATATGTCAAAAGATATATGATTTTTCGTCAAGGATTTCTTCTGAACATCTCTATTTAAACCATTCAAAAAACTATCCGTTAGATTCATTGGTAAAATAGAGGAAAGGAAAAACGGGAAGAAATAAAACCGTTTGAAATATTTTCCCAAATGATGAAAGCATTAAACCCATTGCTAATGAAGGATTCCTGTCCATAACAAAAAGAAAATGGTCAGCATTCATCAAAGTAGTAATGAGAGAGAGAGAGAGCATTAAATGAGAGAGAGAGGAGAAAGCTGAAATAAATTTCAGCAACTCCCAAAGGAAAAACGTGCGGCCATAATGGGAAAAGGAGGAAGCAATAAGCTAGCTTTTCTCCCAAGCTAGCTAGCTTGTTTCCAAAATCCCACGGCAAGAAGAAATCGGTCAAAACCATGGAGGGATAGAGTAGCTAGCTAGCAAGCTAGCTCAATTCAAACTTCACACGGCTGAGAAGAGACCAGGAGAAAAATAGTTAGCTTGTTAGCCTTGGTTTCATGCTATAAAGAAAAGATAGTTAGCTATGGAGCTAACTAAGGCACAAACTAGTTAGCTCTTGAGCTAACTAGCCATGTAAGAAAAAATCCAACGGCTTCATGACCAGAGAAAGATTTAAAATTAGTTAGCTTATAAGTTAGCTAACAAAAGGTGTATGAGGCATGTAAAAAATAGTTAGCTTGTGAGCTAACTCATTTGAAATTTCATGCGGCTGATTTTGAAATTCAGTGGAGGGAAGTTAGCTTATGAGTTAGCTAAGCTAAAGGTTTATTCTATCATGCATAAAGGTAGTTGACTTGTGAGCTAACTGGGACATGAAAAAAGCTAATAACAAGCTAGCTAAGAAGAGAGGCTTTCATGTAACGTACCTTGGAATGAAGGAAGGAAGTTAGCTTGCAAGCTAACTCCTACAAAGCATCAATCGGCCAAGCATGAAGCCATGAACAAATAAGTTAGCTTGTGAGCTAACCTCAAAGGAAAAGTGACCAGCCAGCAAGGAGAAGAAGTTAGCTTCCCAGCTAACTTATAAAACAAAACTCACGGCCAGCAAGAGGAGAGTTAGCTTCCAAACGGCTTGCATGGAGGGGAGGTTAGCTTCCCAGCTAACTTGTTTCCCAATCCATTCGGCCAGCATGAAAGTAGCTAACTCCTAAGTGGCTAGCAAGGAAGGGAAGTTAGCTTCCCAGCTAACTCATTTCCCAACAAATTCGGCCAGCACAAGGAGAATACTAAAATAGCTAACTAGCATGGAATGGAAGCTAGCTAGCAAAGCCATGCAATAAATTCAATAGATAGGCAAGTGAATATTTTATATTCTTCACAAGATAAAATAAACTTCATTGCATCATATGAAAATTCTTGACAATTGTAAACATGAAGATACATGAAGATACTTGCAATATCATGAATTATCATAATTTATTTAGGCTTGATATGTTTTGTAATCATCAAAATCAATTCAAGGGTCAACAGGAAATGATTATCCCTTGGCTTTGAAAGATCTTAGTTAATATCATGCCATAGGGTAGACTAGATTTCCTCTTGCTCCCACAGTCAGCAATGTACCATATTATCATGCTCGGAAGATTGATAGGTCTTTCAGTCACTATAGCATCCATACAAAGATATCTCTCTGAAACATAATCAAATCTCCCAATCTTAGGGAATAGAATCCTACTACAAATGTTATGGAGAAGTCTTAATTCCAAGGACAGTTGATTTGCATGGACTTCTTCAAAACCAACAATTTCTTATTTAGCAATCTTGATAGAGCTGGGCTTCTATCATCAGGTGAAAAAGTAGAGGTACTAGACACTGGAAGTTCCAACAATCTTGAGAGTAAATCCACTGTCACATTATTCTATTTCCTCTAATGATGCTGACTAATCCATTGTCTCCTCTTGACAGATTTTTATAAAATTCTTTAACTAGGGCTGGGTAGGTTGGACAATCTAAAGAACATATCTTCTCCCATCCCATTTCAATTAACTGTCTCCCCACAAGAAAACCTTCTGCCTCAAATAATTCAAAATCAACCTTTCTCCCGGTTGTAATCACTCTATCGGCAAGACGGTCTACCTGAGATGTGGCCGTAGTAGGAGAAGCACTCGGAGTTGAAGAGGATGAGGTGGAATCCATGCTCGGAGAGGGTTCGCGAGCGGGATGCCTCACAGTCTTCTTCACCGCCTTCTTCCTTTTCATCCCGGCCGCTCCAAGGCTAGAACCACGGGTTTTAGGAGCCATTTATTTAGTGGAAAGGTTAATCAAGGATTTCTAAGGATTTTGGGTTAGGAGAAAATTTGGAGAGAGTATTTGAATGATTTGAGAGTTTAGAAGTGAACGAGGAGTCGACTCTGCCCTAGATAAATCGACCTGGGACCACTTCGAGTTGGCTCCCGCAAAGTGTGGGGTCGACTCCGGGTAGTCACAGAAATCTATCCCGAAGTGGAGTCGACTCGCGCAGAGATGGGGTCGGCTCCAGGGTTTCAGCAGAAACATGGAGTCGACTCCGATACTGACCGAGTCGGCTCCGAGACCATTTCAGAGCAAAAAACATAAAGTTTCAGATAATCTGAAATGTGTCCGGATATTGATCAAAAAATTGATAAAAAATCATTGGAGATCAATAAGATATGAGTTCTAGATAAGATTTCCTTAAAGATCAGGGATTTGAAAGAATTTTAGATAAAATTTCCTTAGGGTTTCAAATTCATTCTAATGGATCACAAATCCCTAACTCTCCTCTAAGATAACAAAATCTTTCTTCACTCAAGGGTTTTGTAAATATATCTGCTAATTGATCTTCAGTATTAACATAATCAAGACATATTTCTCCATTAGTTACATGTTCTCTAATAAAATGATATCTAATTTCTATGTGTTTTGTTCTAGAATGTTGAATTGGATTTTTTGTTAGATTAATTGCACTTGTGTTGTCACATTTTATAGGTGTTTTGTCAAGTGTGATACCATAGTCTTCAAGTTGTCGCTTAATCCATAGGATTTGAGCACAGCAACTTCCAGCTGCAACATATTCAGCTTCAGTAGTTGATAATGCAACTGAATTTTGCTTTTTGCTAAACCATGAGATTAAGTTACTTCCTAAGAATTGGCATGCACCACTTGTGCTTTTCCTATCTAACTTTACATCCAGCATAATCAGAATCAGAATATGCAATTAAGTTTAATGTTGAGTCTCTAGAATACCATAAACCTACATTTTTTGTTCCATTTAAGTATCTTAATATTCTTTTAACAGCAATTAAGTGAGATTCTTTAGGTTGATTGAAATCTAGCACATAGACAAACAGAGAACATTATATCAGGTCTACTAGCAGTTAAGTAGAGTAGAGATCCGATTATACCTCGATAATACTTTTGATCAACTTTCTTACCTTCCTCATCTTTGTCTAATTTGCATGAAGGACTCATTGGAGTTCCAAGGGTTTCATTGAATCCATACCAAACTTTTTGAGTAGTTCCTTTGTGTACTTGGTTTGGTTGATGAAAATCCCTTCTTTGCTTGTTTGATTTGGAGTCCAAGGAAGAAGTTGAGTTCTCCCATCATGCTCATTTCAAACTCACCCTGCATCAACTTAGCAAATTCTTGACATAGAAGATTGTTAGTAGCACCAAAAATATATCATCAACATATATTTGAACTACTAATAAATCTTTACCTTTTCTTTTCAAAAATAATGTTTTATCTACATTTCCTCTTATAAAATCATTTTCAATTAAGAATTTACTTAATCTATCATACCATGCTCTAGGTGCTTGTTTCAAACCATATAATGCTTTGTGCAATTTAAAAACATGATTTGAAAATTCATGATCTTCAAAACCTGGTGGTTGTTCTACATATACTTCTTCATTTATAAATCCATTTAAAAGCACTTTTAACATCCATTTGAAATAAGTTAAAATTCATGTGACATGCAAATGCAAGTAATAGTCTAATGGCTTCTAATCTAGCTACAGGTGCAAAGGTTTCATCAAAATCAATACCTTCTTCTTGATTATATCCTTTTGCAACTAATCTAGCTTTGTTTCTAATTACTATGCCATTTTCATCTAGTTTATTTCTAAATACCCATTTTGATCCTATAACAGAATGATCTTTAGGTCTTTCTACTAATGTCCATACATTATTTCTAGTAAATTGATTTAATTCTTCTTGCATAGCTAACATCCAATTATTATCTTTTTCAGCTTCTTCAATAGTTTTAGGTTCAATTTGTGATACAAATGCAAGATGATTACTAATATTTCTCATAGATGATCTAGTTCTTATTCCTTGAGATGGATCACCTATAATCAATTCCTTAGGGTGACTATAAGCATATCTCCAATCTCTAGGAAGATCCATATCATTATGATTAGTGTATCATCATCCTTAGGTGAATCATTATCTTTAGCTTCTTGCTCATGATCTGAAGATACATCAATATTTAATTTTTTAAGATCTTTCTCAATTATGTTTGTATCTTCCTCATCATCAAACTTTTCGGAACGAGTTGCTAAAGATTCATCAAAAACTACATGAATGGATTCTTCAACAACTAAAGTTTTCTTGTTAAATACTCTATATGCTTTACTAGTTGTTGAATATCCTAAGAATATTCCTTCATCAGATTTAGCATCAAATTTGCCTAAATTATTTTTACCATTATTATGAACAAAACATTTACAACCAAATGCATGAAAATATCTAATATTAGGTTTTCTATTTTGCCATAGTTCATAAGGTGTTTTCTTAAGTATTGGTCTTATTAGGCTCTATTTAAAATGTAACATGCCGTGTTTATAGCTTCCGCCCAAAATACTTTGGTAGGTTGCTTTCACATAGCATGGTACGGGCCATGTCTTCTAAAGTCCTATTTTTCTTTCTACAACACCATTTTGTGTGGGGTCCTAGGTGCAGAAAAATTATGATTAATACCATTTTCAGCGCAAAAATTTTCAAATAGGTGATTTTCAAATTCAGTTCCATGATCACTTCTTAGAGACACTATGGTAGTGTTTTTCTCATTTGTGACTTTCTTAAAGAATTTCAGAATATCGAGAAAGTCTCATCTTTGTGAGCTAAAAAATACCCAAGTGTATCTAGAGTAATCATCTACAATCACAAGACCATATTTCTTTCCTCCTAGACTTGTGGTTCTAGTTGGTCCAAAAAGGTCCATGTGAAGTAGCTCTAATGGCCTAGAAGTTGAAACAACATTTTTAGATTTGAAAGAACTTCTTGTTTGTTTTCCAAATTGACATGCATCACATATTTTGTTTTTTCAAAATCTATTTTAGGTAACCCTTTAACTAAATCCATTTTAATTAGTTTTGAAATTAGGTGTGTGCTTGCATGACCTAATCTACGATGCCATAACCATCCAATTTCATTCATATTAGCATTATCAGCAATTAAGCAATGATCACTCATAGATAATTTGTCTAATCAACCAAGTAAACATTGCCATGTCTATAACCAGTAAAACAATGCTATTATCAATGGAATTAGATACTGTGCAGAAAGAAGTTTCAAATGATACTTTAAAATTTTATCGCACAATTGGCTTATACTAATTAAGTTATGCTTCAAACCATCAACATAAAGTACATTATCTATAAAAGTGGATGGAGTTATACGGATTTTACCAAGGCCCATAATTGACCTTTACCATTATCACCAACGTAACAACTCCTCCTTTCTTTTCTTCAAGGGTGATGAATTCTTCTTTGTCACCCGTCATATGTCTTGAGCAGCCACTATCAAGATACCACTTTCTCTTTGATCTTTTGGCCACAAGACATTCCTGCAATAAATCAAACTTTATGTTTAGGTACCCAAGCTTTCTTGGGTCCTTCATGGTTAGTAGCAACAAATATTGTTCCTTTCGGAACCCATATTTTCTTCCCTTTAAAATTTAAATTCTTATTTGGTTTTTGTAAATTACATTCAAATGATTTATGCCCTTTTAAATTACATTTAAAACAAGTGATGTTACTTTGGCTAGCACGTACAAAAATGTTTTTCAAAGATTTTTGTTTTCTTATGTATTATATCCTAATCCAGCCTTATCAAAAACTGCTTTTTGACTATCTAAAATCATGTTTAGTTTAGTAGAACTTAAGGTGAATTTATCAACAATATCTTTGTATTTTTAACTTCTTTCTTTAGAGATTCATTTTCTACAATGTGCTGTTCATTTTCCAAAGATAGAGTTTGCATTTGCTTTTTCAAATCTTTTGTCAGATTTTCTTTTTCAGATTTTAGTATATTAATTTCATGAGTAAAATCATTCTTTTCTTTAAGAAATATTTCCTTTTATCTTTTAATCTTTAATTGCAAGCATCACTTCATTTTTCTCTTTAATTAAGTTTATGTTTTCATTTTTCAGAGATTTATATTTCTTTTTCAAAATCTTAAAATCATCTACAAGTTCATTGAAGGCTTCAAATAATTCATCAAAGCAAAATCATCACAGGGGTTTTCAGACTTACCTCGTCGTCGTCGTTCGCCATAAAATAAATGTTGGCAACCCTTTTTGTTCTTCTTCTTCGGAAGAAGATTCATCACTGTCGCTCCAAGTTGCAACATACGCTT
>UESW01001408.1:0-209057 GCA_900491605.1 Calamus simplicifolius
AAGTGGAACTAAAAATATAGGATTATGGTATTCTAGAGACTCAACACTAAACTTGATTGCATATTCTGACTCTGACTATGCTGGATGTAAACTAGATAGAAAAAGTACAAGTGGTGCATGTCAATTCTTAGGAAGTAACTTAATCTCTTGGTTTAGCAAAAAGAAAAATTCGGTTGCATTATCAACTGCTGAAGCAGAATATGTTGCAGCTGGAAGTTGCTGTGCTCAAATCCTTTGGATTAAGTGACAACTTGAAGATTATGGCATAACACATGATAAAACTCCTATTAGATGTGATAATACAAGTGCAATAAATTTAACTAAAAATCCAATTCAACATTCAAGAACCAAACACATTAAAATTAGATATCACTTTATAAGAGAACATGTAGCTAATAATAAAATTTGTCTTGATTATGTTAATACTGAAGAACAATTAGTTGACATATTTACAAAACCTTTGAGTGAAGAGAGATTTTGTTATCTTAGAGGTAAATTAGGGATTTGTGACCCTTTGGAATGATTTGGAAACCCTTAAGGAATGACTATCTAGATCTCTATTAATTTCCTAAGATTCCTTTCATATTTTAAGGATAATTTATCTAGTCATCTATGCAATTTGACTCTTCATATTCCAAAGATTTTTTCAAAAATTTATTGACCTTATTTTGATAAGTTTCGGATGTTTGAAACTCATTTATTT
Source organism: Calamus simplicifolius (assembly GCA_900491605.1). Taxonomy (NCBI): domain Eukaryota; kingdom Viridiplantae; phylum Streptophyta; class Magnoliopsida; order Arecales; family Arecaceae; genus Calamus; species Calamus simplicifolius. Next base: position 704 of record UESW01001408.1, read on the forward strand.
TTTCTCTAAAACTGTCAGTGGAGTCGACACCTCAATTTGAGGAGTCGATACCTCTTCTGTGTCACTCTCGGTCCTTGACCTTGGAGCTGACACCCGTATAAGTGAAGCCGACTCCAGTTCGAGTGCTAACTATGTTAGCGACTTAGAGTCGACACCCGACTTTTCGGGAGTCGACACCTAGTGGTCCCAAATTGACTTTATTAGGGCAGAGTCGACACCTTTGTCATTTCTATCATTTCCAATCCCTTTCTATACTTTCTCCAAACTCTCTCAAAACCTCCATAAGCCAAATTCTCCTTAAATCAAACATTCCCAAGGATTTCTATGGCACCTAAGCAGAGAGGATCGGTTCTTGGAGCTCCCGTAACCACCGGGAAGCATACGACTCGGTGTCCCATCCGTGAGCCGTCTCTAAGCGACGATTCTTCCTCAACTCCTTCAGATGATCCTGGTCCCTCATCTCCACAAGTAGATACTTTAGCCGGGAGAGTTATTACTATGGGTAGAAAAGTAGATTTTGATTTTTTCGAGGCCAAGGGATTTTCTATTGAAGATAAATTAAAGAGCTTGACTGGGACAGGGTCTGTTCGTTGGATGTTCCCACTTATCCGGTCCTAGTTAAGGAATTCTATTTCAATTTATCAAGGGGAGACGGTGGGATTATCAGTTCTGTTAGAGGGAAGAGAGTTCACCTTACCTTTCAGAGTTTAGGACATCTTCTGAGCATCCCTATCACTGGATTAGTTGCTAACATTCATAGTGAGAGGTTGATGCATTATCAAGGATGTTAGGAAGAGAAGTGTCTGAATTTGAAGAAGTTAGGGCTAATCAATTGCCCTTGGAGCTTAGATTACTTCATAACATCTGTAGTAGGATCTTATTCCCTAAGACTGGCCGATTTGAGTATGTCTCAGAGCGAGACATTGTAGTTATGGACAGTGTTCTGACTGGTCAGCCTATTAACCTTGCTGGGATGATGATTTTCTACATGGCTAAGGCTGGGGGCAAAAGGAGATCTTCACTGCCCTATGGTATGATTTTGACTATGGTGTTTAGAAGTCAAGGTATTGTAATTTCTGATAATGAGCCATCAAAGAACCTTAGACACACTGATTACTATAGCTTGGCTACTGTCATCGGATGGGCTTTGTGAAGGTTAATGGTCAATAGGAGAGGAAAGGTTATCTGGATGAGAGAGCCACTGACATTAGGACTTCTGCACCATCTAAGGTTGGTCCATCAGCGAGGCATCCTTCACTAGAGCCTAGCAGATCTTAACCACCTCCTGCTCCTGCTCCTGCTCCAGTTCTTGTACCGCCACCTATGTCATCTGTCGGATTTTTAGATATTCAGTTAGAGCAACTCAAGAGTTTACTTGATGCTCAAAAAGAAGAAATGAAGATAGAGTTTGATAGCCAATTTATGAATTTAAAAGAAACCCTTTACTCTTTGGATGATCACATTAGAATGATTGAGTCTACCCTTGGTTCCTCTGTTGAATCCTTAAAGAATGATCTCAAGAACATATTTGAAGAGCTTAAGGATATTGGTGGAGACTCAGAGACTTACTCCAAATGCAATGATGAGCTTCATGACAAAATTATGACTGCATGTGCATTTGTTGATAGAAGATTAAAGGAATTTGTAAGGACTCAGAGTGAAGGGATGGCAAGGATTGTAGAAGAACTGCAAAGACGTATTTGAAATAATTTGTAATTATCTTGTAATGAAGTGTCTTTGATAATTAGTCTAGTTTGATGTTGATTTATCTTGAAGCTTTAATGCAATGATGTATAGCTTGATGTTTGATATAGTAGAGTTTCATGTTGTAATATTTGACTTTTGATGTAATGAACTTATCTTATACTTAATGAATATCTTTTGATCCTTAAAAAATCTATCAATTTTGTCATTTTACTTAACCCTTCTTGATATTTTTGTTGATTACAAAAAAGGGGGAGAGTTATGTAAGCATTTTCTAATCGTATATGCATTGAATGTAAAATAAAAAAGAGGGGAGAAATATTTAGCTTTTGTATATGCATTGGATCAAGTAAGCTCAATTAAACTTAATTTATTGGTATCTAATTATCTGCACATAAGGAGAGGCAATTAAAATTGGTATCAAACATTAAAATTTTCTTTTAAAAGGAAGAACAATTGTTAAATTGAACATCATAGGGGGAGCTACCTCATTCAGGGGGAGCTTACCTGTGAGGGACAAACATTTGAAAAATTGGAGTGAGAATCCTATTGTTTACTCATGCATATATTCAATATTTTTATAATCATCAAAAAGGGGGAGATTGTTGACCCAATTATTAATTTTGATTATTAATAAAAAGATATGAGTATATTCATTTTATTACTAATAGATTTAACAAGTGTTTCAGGGCTTAAAAAGATTTGATCAATCAAAAAGGATAAAGAAATACATTTTTGAATCAGTTGCCCGAAGTATGTTTCAAAATTCAGAGCCTGGAGTCGACACCTAGAAGGTCTGGAGCCGACCCCATGGCGGATCGGATGCTTTCCTGATTTTTGGCATGGTCAGGAGTCGACACTCAGAGTTTTGGAGCCGACACCTAGATTTCAGGAGCCAACACTTACAATCTCTAGAGCTGACTCCAATACAAGAATAGGAAGCATGTTTTTGGACTACTCTGGAGCCGACACTTACAGTTTTTTGGAGCCGACTCCCGAATGCGACGAGCCGACACTTACCTTTTTCGGAGCCGACTCCTCAACAAACTTTTACTTTCTATTTTTGGATACTCGACTTGGAGCCGACACCTAAAAAGTTGGAGCCGACTCCAACCTGTCAGGAATGAATTTTCAAAGTGTCAGAACAGCCTCCAATGGTAATATTTTCTAACCTAATCTCTAACAGATACTTTTCTTATGTGTAGGAGGAATCCAAGGATAGAAATAATGGCTAGTTTTTCACCTAATCTTGGATAAAAGAAGAATCTATAAAAGGGGAGTCCGTCCGTTTGAAGAAATGATGAAAAAAAATAGAGAGAAAACAAATTAAAAAAAAATCCAAGAAGTCTTGAGCAAGAAATCAAGAGGAAAGAGTTAAAATTCAAATCCATCAACTCCAGAAAGCTCAAAGAGAAATCCAAGGCATTCAAGTTCAAAATCGGAGGATTTTCAAAAAGAAGAAAAAGAGAGCCAAAAGCCATGTTTTTACCAACTTCTTATCTGCAATCTTTGTGAAGAATCCGAGCTGAGGCCTGATTCAACATCTCAAAGGAGAAGAGGAAAAGAAGAAAAGCTCAAATCAACTCTGCTTCAAACAGGCTTTTCTAATCTTGTTTATTTACATTGAATATTTTCTCATTTGAGGAGCTGTTTGTTATTGTAAACTCTATTCTCATTTGTTTTTGCTAGTTCAATTAGGGGGATTGAATTAGTGGAGGTAGTATACCTCGGGTCAAGCTAGATTAGCTTGGGTTTGGGTTTTGTGCTGGTGAGCCCAGAAAACCAGCTGGGTTCGTTGTGATCCCATGGGAAACAATAAGTTTTGAGTTGTGAGCTTGTAAAACAACTCGGCTGTAATCTAGTAGATTATAGTGTGGACCCAAGTGGTACTTGGGAGTGGACGTAGGTGTTGGATACACCGAACCACTATAAAATCCTTGTGTTTACCGTGTTTTGATTCTCTCTCTATCTCTTTGTTTGTGGTTAATATTTATCCTGCACTTAATCTTGTGTATTCCAAAGCCAATCATTTTAAAATGTTAAATTTTTTAAGAACCAATTCACCCCCCCTCTTGGATTGCCATCTGGGACAACACCCGGTGACCTAAGCTCCTGCACCTACAATTGTACCTAATTCTGCACCCTCTTATAGTTCTTCTGGTTTTTTTGATATTCAGTTAGAGCAGCTTAAAAATCTTTTAGCTAGTCATGAAGATAAGATAAAAACTGAGATTGAAGCTAAATTTTTGAATATAGAGGAGATCCTCTACTCTATAGAAGACAAGGTTACAAGATTTGGTTCATCTTTTGAAACTTCTTCAGAGGCTTTGAAGTCAGACTTAAAGCTTATTTTTGAAAAGATCAAAGATATAGGAGGAGACTCAGATATTTATTCAAAATACAATGCGGAGCTTCAAGACAAAATTATTACTGCATCTGCTTTCATTGATGACAGATTAAAAGACTTCATGAATGTTCAAAATGAAGGAATAGAAAAGATTTTAGAAGAATTGCAAAGGCTTCTTAGAGTTGGTCTTTAGAATTTTAGTTTTGATGTTTTGATGTAATTAGAAGTTGATACTTAGTTTTGATGTTTGATGTAATTAGTTAGTTGATACTTAGTTTTGATGTTTGATGTAATTAGAAGTTGATGTTTAGTTGAATATGTTTTGATTGAAGTAACATTTTGTTGTAGTTCAATTGTCATGTAATGTTTTCATACTTTTAATAATATTTACTATCTTTGAACCTTGATATTGAGTGACTTGAATTGAATGTTGATTCACTTAATGTTTAATGCATTGATCTTAATCTATATTTACATCTTCTTAACCTTTTTGTTGATTACAAAAAAGGGGGAGAAGTTGTATATGCATAAAAGGGAGAGAAGATAATTATATATATATATATATATATATATATATACATACATTGAATGAATTTAATCAATTGGTATCAAGCATTGAATGAGCTTAATTGTAGCTTAATTGAATGAATTTTAATGATAAAATGGAAAGATGTTAATTTGAGTATCATAGGGGGAGCTACCTCATTCAGGGGGAGCTTAACTATGAGAACTCTTCTTTGTTTTAAAACTTTCACTAATTAATCACGCATATACTCAATGTTTTTGTCATCATCAAAAAGGGAAAGATTGTTGACCCAATTATTGATTTTGATGATTAACAAAAGCCATGAGTATATTTCTTATGTTTCTAATAAATTTGATAAGTGTTTCAGGAATTAAGATTGGTTATTCATCTATATGCTACTTAGAAAATTAGTTTCAAGTTGAATTTAAATGGAATCTATGTAAGTTCAGAACTTGGAGCCGACACCATAAATCCTCGGAGCTGACTCCAGAGAGTATCAGAATAGTGTTGATTTTCGGCACGCTTCAGAGCCAACACCTAAATTTCTAGAGCTGACACATGGAAAGTTGGAGTCGACACCTGCAGAGTGTGGAGCCAACTCCAGACTAGTTATAGAGAATGATGTTTTCGGACACTGGTGGAGCCGACACCTTCAGAAAGTTGGAGCTGACTCCAGATCTCGCCGAGCTGACACTTCAAAATCTTGGAGCCGACACCTTGATGGACTGTTTATTACTATTTTTAGGATCCCAATTTGGAGCCGACACCTGAAGACTTGGAGTCGACACCTCCATGTCAGAAACAGTTTTTTCAAGTTTTCAACGGATATATTTTTCTTACCTAATCTCTAACGGATATATTTTCTTCTAGTAAGATACATCTAAGGACAACTCCAACGGCTATTTTCACCTATTCATGGATTGAAACGCCTATAAAATAGGACTAAATCGTTTGAAAAAAAAGAACAGAAAAATAGTGAAAATGAAAAGAAAAAGGGGAGAAATCAAAAATCCTTCTTCAAGAAATTTTCTGAGCCAAAGCCCATTCACTATTGAGAGCTAGAAAAGGAATCCAAAAGAGCCAAAAGAGCTATTTTAAAGGATTTCCCAAGTTTTGAAGAAGAAGAAAATCCCTAAACCTTCAACTGTTTCTTCACCAAAATCTCTTCAAGTGCTCTAATCTCATTCAATTCAAAAGAGAAGGAGAAAAGAAGAAAAGCTCAAGCCCTACATTGCTTCAGAAATCAGGCTTTTCTATTCTTAATTACTTACATTGTTTATTTGCTCAATTAAGGAGCTGTTATTGTTGTAAACTCTTAATTAATTTGTTGTTTGTCTAATTCAACTAGGGGATTGAATTAGTTGAGGTTGTTAACCTCGAGGTAAGCTAAGTGTAGCTTACGTTCGGTTTCGTGCTGGTAAGCCCAGAAAAATCAGCTGGGTTCATTGTGATCCCGGGAAAATAACAAGTTTGAGTTGTAAGCTTGCAAAACAACTTGACTGTAATCAAGTGGATTATAGTGTGGACCCAAGTGTTGCTTGGGAGTGGACATAGGTGTTGGATACACCGAACCACTATAAAATCTTTGTGTTTGTCGTGCTTTGTCTCTCTCTATCTCATTTATTTGTGCTTAGCATCTATCTATATATTGCACTCAAACACTTTCATATCAAAGCACATAGTTTTAAAATGTTAAATTTTTAAAGAACCCAATTCACCCCCCCTCTTGGGTTGCTATATGGGCCAACACTTATTATTCTTGTATCAGATGAGAGCATGTGGATAATTGATAGTGGCGCTACACTGCATGTTATACCAAGGAAGGAGTTCTTCATGTCTTACACTTATGGTGACTTTGGAGTGTTAAAGATGGGTAATGATGGTGTGTCTAAGGTGATTGGTGTTGGTGATGTTTTCCTGCAAACCAATATGGGAATGCAGCTGCTGCATCGAGGAGTCAAACATGCTCCGGATGTTCGCTTTAATTTGATTTCTGTGTAGATGCTTGATGATGGTGGTTATGATAATCACTTTGGTCCTAGAAAGTGGAAACTCACCAAAGGTAACTTGGTTATGGCTAGAGGGAAAATTTTTTCTAAATTGTATTGGACAAAAGCTTTGGTTGCTAAAGACAGTGTGAATGTCATGGATATGGAGGCATCTTTGTGGCACCGAAGGCTTAGTCATATTAGTGAAAAAGGGCTGAACTGCTTAGCTAAAAAGGATGTGCTTCTAGGACTGAAGAGTGCAAAGTTGGAGAAGTGTTCTCATTGCATGGCTGGTAAACAAAACAAAGTATCCTTTAAGAAGCATCCTCCCTCAAGGAAGTCAGAGTTGCTTGAATTGGTGCATTCTGATGTTTGTGGTCCATTGAAAGTAAAATCCTTTAGTGGTGCACTTTATTTTGTTACCTTTATTGATGATTATTCCAGGAAACTATGGGTCTATGCATTGAAGACAAAAGACCAGGTGTTGGAGAAGTTCAAACAGCTTCAGGCTTTAGTTGAGAGGCAGTCAGGCAAGAAGCTGAAATGTATCCATACTGACAATGGTGGTGAGTATTGTGGACCCTTTGATGTCTATTGCAAGAAGCAGGGTATTGCACATGAAAAGACTCCTCCTAAAACTCCTCAGCTGAATGGTTTAGCAGAAAGGATGAATAGGACATTGATTGAGAGAGTGAGGTGTATGCTCTCTGAAGAAAAATTGCCCAAACACTTTTGGGGTGAGGCATTGTACACAGCAGTGCATGTTATTAATCTTAGTCCTACAGTTGCTTTGGACAGTGAGGCACCAAACAAAATTTGGTTTGGCAAGAATGTCAGATATGATCATTTGCGAGTCTTCAGTTGCAAGGCATTTGTGCATGTTCCAAAGGATGAGAGACCCAAGTTGGATGCTAAGACGAGACAGTGCATCTTTATAGGTTATGGTCAAGATGAATTTGGTTACAGGTTTTATGATCCTATTAAGAAAAAGCTTATTAGAAGTCATGATGTGGAGTTCATGGAAGACCAAACCATTGAAGACATTGATAAGGTGGAGAATACTACACCCAAAAAGGTAATAAGCTGATTGATGTTGATCTATTTCGGTTGTATGTTCGCAATCTGGATAATGCTAAGAGTAGTATTCAACAAGATAAGCAATATGATTATGTTGATGATCAACAGTTTGGAGATGAGTTAGATGTTCCAACTAATGATGCCGAAGAGGAATATGAAATGTCACAAGATGATAATCTTAGTTATGCTCCTGAACCACCTCAAAGTCAACTCAGGAGGTCTAATAGGCAGAGACAACCATCTACAAGGTATTCGTCTGATGAGTATGTAACCTTGACTGAGGGGGGAGAACCTGAGTGTTTAGAAGAGGCCATTGAGAGTGAAGAAAAATAAAAGTGGTTGGATGCAATGCGAGATGAGATGCAATCTTTGCATGATAATCACACTTATGATTTGGTGAAGTTGCCTAAAGGCAAGAGGGCCTTGGAAAATAGGTGGATTTACAGGGTGAAACATGATAGTAATGCTGCATCTCCAAGGTATAAAGCTAGATTAGTGGTAAAAGGCTTCAGATAGAGGAAGGGTATTGATTTTAAAGAGATTTTCTCACCTGTGGTGAAGATGTCTTCTATTAGAACCGTGTTGAGTTTGGCTGCTACTCTTGATTTGGAGGTAGAGCAAATGGATGTGAAAACTGCTTCCTTTATGGTGATTTGGAGGAAGAGATTTATATGAAGCAACCTAATGGCTTTCAAGTTGAAGGCAAGGAAGACTATGCGTGTAGGCTAAGAAAGAGCCTATACGGTTTAAAGCAGGCTCCGAGGCAATGGCACAAGAAGTTTGAGTATGTCATATGTGAGCAAGGCTACAAGAAGACTATTTCTGATCATTGTGTCTTTGTTAAAAAGTTTTTTGATGATGACTTCATTATCTTGCTATTGTATGTTGATGACATGCTTATTGTTGGGAAAAATGTTTCTAGGATTGACAGGTTAAAGAAGCAGTTGGACAAGTCATTTGCAATGAAGGACATGAGAGCTGCGAAGTAGATTCTTGGTATAAGAATCATGCATAATAGAATGGAGAAGAAACTTTGGTTGTCACAGGAACATTATATTGAAATGGTGCTGCAAAGATTCTAGATGGAAAATGCTAAGGCTGTAAGCACTCCTCTTGCTACTCATTTTAAGCTGAGTGCTAAACAAAGTCCTTCAAATGAAGTTGAGAATTAGATATGGAACGGGTTCCTTATGCTTCTGCTGTAGGTAGTTTGATGTATGCAATGGTGTGCACAAGACCAGACATAGCACATGCTGTTGGTACTGTCAGTAGATTTCTGTCAAACCTAGGTAGAGAGCATTGGAATGCAGTGAAATGGATTTTAAGGTATCTTCGTGGTACAACTGGTATGAGGCTTTGTTTTGTAGGTGATGAGCCTACATTGGTGGCGTACTCAGATTCAGATATGGCTGGAGACATTGATTCCAGAAAGTCCACTTCATGCTATATGATTAAATTTGCAGGGGGAGCTGTGGCTTGGCAGTCTAAGTTGCAGAGGTGTGTAGCATTATCAACTACAGAGGCAGAGTTCATTGCCATTACTGAAGCATGTAACGAGTTTCTATAGGTGAAGAAATTCTTATAGGAGGTAGGCTTTGTTCAGAACCAATATCTGTTCTTTGTTGACAGTCAAAGTGCTATCCATCTTGGTAAGAACCCAACTTTACATTCAAGGTCCAAACATATTGATGTGAGGTATCATTGGATACGTGATGTTTTGGATGCTAAGCTGTTGGAGTTGGCTAAAATTCATACTGATAATAATGGTGCTGATATGATGACTAAAGCATTACCAAGAGGAAAGTTTGAAACTTATTGTGAGATCGCCAGTTTGGCGGTTATCTCCACATAGTTGTGAGGGGGAGATATGTTGGGTTTGGGCTCCCTTCCTATGTGGAGAAAAGGCCCAAATGTGTAAGCCCACTTTGTATCACACTTGTCTAAGTGATGAGTCTGATTTGGTAAGAATCTTTAATCAGTGATGAGTCTGATTAGGTAAGAGTCCATCTTGATAAGAATCCCTAATCAGTGGTGAGTCTGATTAGGTAAGAATCTAACTTGGTAAGAATCCCTAATCAGTGGTGAGTCTATTAGGGTTATATTAGGGTTAATTTTTGAAAAAGAGAGAAGAGAGCCGCCATTCGAGAGAGAAGAGAAGAAGAAGCCCTTCTCGTACATACTCAGAGCAGCCACCATAAAATCGCTACTGTAGATTCGTTCACCATTGGATTGGGCTGAAATTTTGACAACATGTTTGGAATATCTGGTTCTTCATTCTGCATGGTTGGATCGGTGAAACAAGGTCTGAGGTGCAAAAAACTTAGGTCGGACAGTAGCTCTATTTTTGGGTTTGTTAAACTTCTTGGTTCTCTATTGTAAGCTTCTTAGCTTTATTGTTTGGTTGGCTGTGAGCACTCATTTGTGTTCTTGTTTGAGACTCTTTTGTACTCTTATTTGATCATAGTGGAGCTATTTCTTTGGTCTGGACGACCCGTGGTTTTTTTTCTTGCTTTGAGGGGTTTTCCACGTTAAAAATCTTAGTGTTTCTTGTGTATCTGGGATATTTAATTGCTGCCATATTTTTGTTATTGCTCATTATAGATTCTTGTAAGTTTGGGGAATATATCTCCGCTGCATATTGTGATTTGTTACTACTATATTGTTGTTTTCTGTCAGGAGGTATATATATTCCTTTCCGTTTTGTTTTCACTGTAGCCCAGTTCATAATCTTTTAAATAAATGATAACTTCTGTTGATGGATGCCTTATGATGCCTTGTGTGCCTAACGTGCCATATATATGAATTGTTACATTCCAGATTAGAATCTAGGGCGTGGCAATGGTTCCGTCTTTTAAACTTCAACCTCTTGCCTCGGCCAGCCTAAAAACCGAGAGCTGAATCCAGCCTATCCTCCACCGACATGCCCGATGTTAAAACCCAAGTAAGACGCACTTGCTCCGACAACAGTAGTCGATCCAAGCTTTGCTTTAAACCAGCGGTATGCCTTCACAACACTCCATGTTCATCTCAACTTCGGCGCCCACGAAATCCGTACAGCACTCCTGGGTAAAGCCGCTAGGTCCCGTTCCAAACTTGTTCGCTAGTGTCACAGCGGCCATGCGGGTGTTGTTACTTCATGTCCAAAGGACAGCCCTCCACCCCCATGCAACCGAGACGCGTGTAGGAATGTTTCTGCCACTCCTCTGACCACAACGCGTTACGCATTGCCACTCTGTCTTTATATCCCCCGAACACCTTCGATGAACCCAAGCACCAGACGTGAAACGTTCGCAATGGAGAGAGAACGGGGAAGCAGCTCCTCGATGACGAGCCTGACGGTGCCCCCAGACGCCAAGCTCCTGCCGGAGATCCTCGAGACGTCGGCCTATTAGGGAAGAGCGCCCCTGCATACCTTCGTTTCCGGGCCACCTGCAGGTGGCTTTTCGCTGTTCTTTCCCCTCACCCACGCCATCTCCCCCTTCAGGCCCCTTTCCTGATGCTGCCGCTGGTGCCCGATACGGGTCTCGGCTCGTTTATCGACATCGCCACCACCCGCAAACATAACTTCTCTCAGGTTTCCGACGACACTCGGGGTCGGGGTAAGTGCTGCCTGGGCTCTTCGTTTGGATGGCTACTCCTCACTGGCGCAGATTTTATTCCCTTCCTCCCCAACCCATTTACCGGGGCCGAGATCCCTCTCCCTCCTCTCACCACCATCCCGGGCTTTCCACAACTTCCTACCACTATTTGCCACCGCGTCGCGAACTTTTTGCTGTATTATCTGGTTATCGACCCCCCAGCTTGATGTTAGAAGAGATGGTGAACATATTCGTCTACCAGGCCGTATTATCTGCCGATCCAACTCTCGACCAGCAGGCCGCCACAGTCGTCGTGCTTAAATCCTATATTGCATTCCACACCTTCTACTGCCGGCTGGGAGACACATCCTGGACCGAGATAGATATCTCGGGCTTCCCTGACTAGTCTACTTTCGACATCATACCATTTCCAGAGCGGAAACTATGTGCGATCATTGACGGGAATAGTCTGGTGTTACTTGATTTCAGCTGCTCCTCAGTCAGGAAGACGGTGGTCGTGCTGGACTTTCCCAGTTGCATGGTGACATACTTGGTCGAGTCGGCAGGGGAACTGCTGCTGATCATTGAGCACCACGAAACTACCATCACTCCTTACAAATTAATAAGTCATTCCGTGTGCATAAGATCGATCTGCAAGATTTGGCCGGTGACTTAGATGAGCCTCTGCAGGTGACACGAGTCCATAGCATTGGCGATCGGGTCCTTTCTTGGGTCCTGGTCACTCACTCTCCATTTCTGCTCAAGATTTCCCTGGGTTTAGGGGGAATTGCATCTACTATGTCAACGCTCACATGTATGACGCCACAGGCCCTGCTGGGGCTGATTTCATCGGCGTCTTCAACTTAGAGGACTGCAGTACTGAAGATATCTTTGATTTGAGTGAGATGGATTGGATTGCTCCGTGGAGGACTAAGGCGACAATGCATTGGTGGGTGTCTCCAAATCTCCGCAAGGGGGATGCATGATGCGGTTGAAGTCTAGGTAGCATTCTTGTTAGTCTCTATCGTTATGTTATTCTGTGTGCTCGCTGTTTGGGAACATCATTTTAAGGTTTATTCTGAAGTGTGAACTTGTTGCTGTTATGGTCATGTTATTCTGTGCCGGATCTCATTTGAAGAGATTCTAAAGTGTGTTGTAAATGTTAAAATGTAACGGTTGTTCTTTGTTAATTTTTAAGTGCTATACTTTATTTTTGATTTAGTATATGTTGGGCTCATATATATAGTTGAACTTATGTTATTACGATGGTTTTATGTTTTGATGTATAAATTTATGCAAAATGATGTAGCCTCACATGTAAGACGGACATTATGTTTAAAATATGATAAATATGAATGAACCTTGCATCTGTTTTTCTTGTTGAGAAGAAAAATCAGTGGTCTTCTTCCCTACTTCCTCTTTTCTTATTTTTCTTCTTCCTCTCCCACGCCTTCATCTTGGTTCATGGCCAGATCCATGGTGAGAGGGCATGATCTCCATTCTGTCTCTTTTTCTTTCTTGTATACTTTTTGTGTTCTCTCCTACTCCTTTCATTTTTCTTCCTCCTTCCACTTTTTAGCCCGGTGAAGAGAGCGGTGGAGATCAAAACCGGATGCTGGCGATGGAAACCAATCCCATCAGAAATTAGTATCAGAGCCAAAGGTGCTTGTAGATGAATGGGAGAAGAAAAGGTCAGAGAAGATGACTATGGCTTCTCAGATCTGAAAAAAAAATTTGCATTTCGGTCTGAAAGAGTCCTTCTGTTCTACTTGGGAAAGGACACTTGGAGACATGAGAATTGAACTGAATTTGTCTCTTAAAAAAAAAAGAAAGTGGGGAAAGAAAGAAGACAAAGCTGATAGTTTGGTTCATAGCAAGTGGAGCAAATAAACATGACAGCACTATCCTAAAATATTTTCATGGCAAGCTCAAGTAATATGGGTATGAGCAACAATCAGCCTTCTATTCCTATCTTTGATGAAAAAAATTATTATTATTGGAACATCAAAATGAAGACCATTTTCATTTCACAAGAAATTTAGGATTTAGTAGAGAATGGGTATGAAGAGCCATCTATTCCAACCAACCAATAAAGGAAGCAATTGAATGACTATAAAAAGAAGGATGCCAAAGCCTTGTTCAATGAAGGGAGCAATTGAAGAACCATAAAAAGAAGGATGCCAAAGTCTTGTTCTTCATCCAATAAGCCATGTCTGATAAGATTTTTTTAAGAATAATTAGAACCATTAAATCAAAGGAGGCATGCGACATTTTACAAAAGAAATTTTAAGAAAACACCAAGGTGAGAGCTATCAAACTTCAAACTCTAAGAAGAGAGTTAGATAATTTAAGAATGTAAGAAAATAAGAAATTAAAGGATTACCTCTCCAAAATCATAGAGATTGTTAATCAAATGAAGAGTTATGGTAAAACCATCATTGCGAAAAGAATATGTGAGAAAATTTTGACTAGTTTGCCTCCAAAATTTAATACAATAGTTATAATTATTAAAGAATCTAAAGATCTTTCTATGTTAAGTGTTCATGAGTTAACGGGATCTCTTGAGGCTCATAAGCAAATATTATTTAGGTATAAAGAATCATCAGTTGAAAGTGTCTTTCAATCTAAACTTAAAATATTTAAGTTCTCAAAGAGAATCATCTAGTCATGCATAAATTAAAAGAGAGTCATTTAGAGGTGGAAACCAAAGTAGAGAAGAAGGAAGAAATATGAGAGGAAGTCAAAGAAATAACCTTCCAAGAAGATAAAATGATGATAGCACTCAACAAAAGTGTAATATATATAAAGATCTTCTCATATTGAAAATGATTGTTCGTTTAAGAGAAAACCCCTATGTTAAAATTGGAAAAAATTTGGACATGTTGAAAAAGATTGTAGGTACTAAGCAAGTGAACAAGCACACTTCTTCGAAGAAAATGAAGATGAGCAAAGCACATTCTATGCATGTCAAACTAGGAAGGAGCAAAGGAATGATGTATGGTATCTTAATAGTGAATGTAACAACTATATGACTGATACTAAATTTATCTTTGTAGATATTGACAGTTCTTCAATCTCACAAGTGAAGATGAAAAATGGTGTACTAGTCCAAATAAGAGGCGAAGGCATAATTGTAATTAGTACAAAGAAAGGGAGAAAGTTCATCGATGATGTTTTACTTATTCCAGACTTGAGAAAAAATCTCTTAAGTGTTGGATAATTGATTGAGCGTGGACACATGGTGCACTTTAAAGACAATGGTTGCAAGATATATGACAAAGGAATAAAAAAGCAATTTATGGCAAAAATCAATATGAAGTAAAATAGAAGCTTTTCTCTTATTTTGCACTATACAAAGAATGTTGCATAGAAGATGAAAGTGAATAGTCATGGCTATGGCACAAAAGGCTTGGGCACTTAAACTTTCAAATCTTGAGAAGTTTACATTAAAAGAATATGGTATATGGTCTACTAGCAATACATAACAAGGAAGAACCTTGTGAAAGATGTGCACTTGAAAAATAACATAGAGAGTCATTTCTAAAGAAGCATGTATGAGAGCAAAAGTACCATTGGATCTTATTCACATTGACATATGTAGATCCATGAAAACTCCTTCTCATGCCGATAACATCTACTTTATTATTTTTATTGATGACTATTCAAGGATGATATTAGTGTTCTTTATGAGACATAAATATGAGGCATTCATTATCTTCAAGAAGTTCAAAAATCTTATGAAAAAATAAAGTGAGCACTACATCAAGGTGCTAAGAAGTGATCGAAGTGG
Organism: Calamus simplicifolius; assembly: GCA_900491605.1. Lineage (NCBI taxonomy): Eukaryota > Viridiplantae > Streptophyta > Magnoliopsida > Arecales > Arecaceae > Calamus > Calamus simplicifolius. The sequence goes on from UESW01001408.1 coordinate 15,714, forward strand.
TAAATATAACTCAAATGAATTTGAGAAGTTTTATGAAGATGCTGGTGTGCAAAGATAATTGATCATTGGTTATACACAGGAACAAAATGGAGTTGCCAAAAAAAATCCTACTATTGTTGAGATAGCTAGATCTATACTCAAAGATAAAGGCTTTCCAAATTCTTTTTGTGTGAAAGCAATGTATACGGCGGTGTACTTGAAGAATAGATGTCCAATAAAAGTTTTTCAAAATATGACACCATTTGAAGCCTAGTCTAGTAGAAAGCCATTGTTGAGGCATTTCAAAGTCTCTGGATGTGTGTGCTATGCACATATTCCAAAGAAGAGGAGATACAAACTTGATGAAGTGAATAAAAAATGCATCTATGTTAAATATAGTTTTAAATCAAAAGGTTACCGACTTTTTAACTTGAAGCACAATAAAGTGATCATAAGAAGAGATGTTCTTTTCAATGAGAAAGTTGCTTAAGATTGGAAAGAAAAGAAAGTTGAAGAAAATATTATTCTCTTGATGAAGAAATTCATGATGCTTAAAATAAAAAAATAAGGTGGAAGGTTCACCACAAATTCTCCAAATATAAGTCCATCACCTACCTCAAGCTCAAGTTTATCTCCAAGTTATATTCCCATAAGAATGAAAAGCCTAAGTAACATTTATGCCGCTTGTAATTTTGCATGATTGACTCAAAACTTATGAAAATGCTATGCATAAAGAAATGTGAAACAAGATAATGCAAGAAGAAATTAATATGATTGAGCAGAACAAAATTTAGGAGTTAGTAGAGAAATCAATCGATAAGGAATTGGCTTGAAGTGGATCTACAAGACAAAACACAATCTGGATGGGTCCATTCAAATAGACAAAGCAAGATTGGTAGCAAAAGGATACTCCCAACTACTCGAAATTGATTATCAATAAACTTTTGTACCAGTTGCTCGATATGATACAATTAGAATTCTTATTTTTATGGCGGCATATAAAAGTTGAAAACTGTACCAACTAGATATAAAGTCGGCATTCTTGAATGGAGTATTGAAAAAAAAAAATTATCGAACAAACTCAAGACTTCATAATCAAAGGTTAAAAAAGTAAGGTATACAAGTTTAAGAAAGCATTGTATGGGTTGAAGCAAGCACGCCGAGCATGGTACTCTCAAATTGATACATGCTTCAGTGAGAAAGATTTTTAAAGAAGTCCAAGTGAATCGATGCTTTATGTGAAGTAAGGTAATGATATTCTATTATCTCTCTTTATGATGATGATTTAATTATTATTGGTAACAATGAAAATATGACTTTGACTTTCAAAAGTGATATGATGAAAAGATATGAAATGAATGATATGGGTTTGTTCCATTATTTTTTATGAATTGAAATCATTCAAAAAAAGATGGCATCTTTATTTGTCAAAAGAAATATGTAGAAGGCATTCTTAAGAAGTTTAAAATGAAAAATTGCAATGTTATGCAAACACCTTTGGTGGTAAATGAGAAGTTCATGAAAAAAGATAAAAGTGATGAAGCCAATCAACAACTATATATAAGCATTGTTGAAAGCTTGTTGTATCTTACAATTACAAGGTCGGACAACATGTTTGCATCAAGTTTACTTTCTAAATTCATGCAAAGACCAAGCAAGGTTTACTTTAGACGAGAAAAAAGAGTCTTATAATACATCAAAGGCACTAAAAATTATAGGATCATATATCAAAGAAACAAGAATGATAATATGAAGTTATTTGGGTTTTGCGATAGTGATTGGGCCAAAAGCATTAATGATATGAAGAGCACATCAGGTTATGTATTCTTTTTTGAATCTATTGTCATATCTTGGGCATCCAAGAATCAAGATACTGTGGCATTATCATTTTCGGAAGTCGAATATATTTCAACTATCTTAGCGGCACAACAAATAATTTGGTTCAGAAGAATACTTGAAGATTTGAGTGAGAAACAAGAAGAAGATACTATACTACTATGCGACAATAAGTCTACTATTTTTATGATAAAGAATTCTATCTATCGTAGCCGCACCAAGCATATCAAAATCAAGTACCAGTTTATAAAAGATGTGGTAGAAGGAAACAAAATTCAAGTGATTTATGTGAGGACTCAAGACCAAATGGCGGACATCTTCACCAAAGCACTACCCAAGGAGAAATTCATTCACTTTAGAGATCTCATGGGCATCCAAGAATAACTATTAAAGGGGAGTGTTAAAATGTAATGGTTGTTCTTGTCAATTTATAAGTGCTATGTTTTATTTTTGATTTAGTATATGTTGGGCTCATATATAGTTGAACTTATGTTATTATGGTGGTTTTATGTTTTGATGTAAAAACTTATGTAGGGTGTGATAGCCTCATATATAAAAGGGGCATTATGTTTAAAATTGTAGATATAGATGAACCCTAAATCTATTTTTCTTGTTGAAAAAGAAAACTTGACATTTCCTTCCCTGCTTCCTCTTTTCTTATTTTTATTTTTCTTCTCCTATGCCTTCATCTTGGTTCGTGGCCCAATCCATGGCGAAAGGGCCTAATCTTCGTTCTATCTCTTTTTTTTCTCGTGTAATTTTTGTGTTCTCTCCTCCTCCATTCGTTTTTCTTCCTCTTTTCGCTTTTTAGCCTGATGAAGCGGGCGATGGAGATCAAAATCGAGGGTTGACGGTGGAAAACAATCCCATCAATAAACATGTTCTATGCACTTTTTTGTTTGACAATCTTCTTCTTCTACTACATCCTTTTGTAATCCTTCTTACTGCAAATTATAATTTTAGTATATTAGCCTTCTTGCAAGATAATTGTGATTCCTCTAACCATAATAGTTGACATCCAAATCAAGAGACATGGCAACAAATATTGGCATACACCACACATTTAGGTTGTGTTTGGTGCATCGTCAGGCAAGCCTGAATAGTAATATGGATTGCCTACAAGATATAGCACTAGATAGATTGTAAGTAATGTTGATTACTGTATTTGGTATACATAGGTAATATTACAATAATATTGATTACTGTGTTTGTATGACAAACAGATTGCCAGTTATATAACATCAAATTTTTAAAATTCTCCTAAATCCAATCTATTAAAAATTAATATACTATTTTATATTTGGTTTGAAAAAAAATGCATTTATAAATGATAATGCCTAAATTTGATGATCCTCAAATTAAGAAAATGATACTTTACATATAACAAAATGGAACAAACATGATATAAACATGCAACATACATAATAAAAATTACTAACATATAATCTAATAATAAATTAAACAGTAATAAGCAATATAAATAATTCAACAATAATCTGAATAGTAATATAATATAAATATCTTCTTTCAAAATTTTAAAAAACTATTAATTATCTCAGCAAAAAGCATTTGTTGTTTGTTTAAACAGCAACATAATACAAAAGTTGATATGTTCAAATCCAAAACTACTAATAAAACTATTCGCTAGCTAACCAAATATTTTTACCAACTATCATAGATAAATAACCAAACAACCACAACATCTAAAACTATCACAACTGGCAACATAGATGTCCTAACTATGACTCAAACCAAGGACATCCAATACATGATATTTTTTCAACCTCTAAGGTAATGAAAAGAAGTAAGTTAGACTTGCACTATCACGAGCAATCATCAATCCAACTTTGACCATCAATGACTCATGCAACCCCAAATCTTCAATATCTGCTATTTTCTCATAAGCCTTCTTTTTCATCTCTTGATCATTTGTAAGAAACTAAAAACAATATATGCTTACTTATCATTACCTTTACCTGAATTTTGACACATTACTTCAAGATTATTTTTAGTTTTAATCAAAGTGCATGTAAAAGCAACTTCTTCCTCATTAGAAGCCTTCCTTTTCTTGATCCTGATAAAGAAGCACTTTGTTAAACATGACCGATAGAAGTTTGGGGAATGAAGTTGTTACTCTCAAATTCGGTAAGATCTACAAGCTGAACCTCCTCTTCACTATTCATTGCTTCTGTAAGGGTTTTTTTAGCTACATCTGTAGGATCCTCGGTCCTCTGACCTGTTGCATGATCCTTTTTCAAATATGATAGAGAGTTTCTCTAAATATAAGAATGGCTTATTCCAAAGGCTAGTGCTTGAGGATGACTCTACCATAATGAACCAATATAAATTGAGTAAACTATATCTAACGCGTCAAAAATTAAATAAGAATGAAGAATAAATTAATATATTATGCATTTATCTTGATCCAATTGCTTCATAAATCGTGTTCATAAGAAATACATTTTCTTGTATCATCCCATCCAAATCGTAATGTATTCAACATATCATAAATAGCAACATATTATTGTTTTAACGTGAACCTTGATTGGATGTATGGATGGGCCTTGATGCTACAATTAAGTATCTTGTTTTGCCATCATTTTCTCCAATTGAGGTAAGAACCCGACCTTAAAATTGCCACCTTCTCCCCTTTACATAGGATCATTCTTCAAATTAAGTAGACATCCAATTAATATGGTATCTTCCTTTGCATTCCATTGATGCTTCTTCCCTGGTTCTTCCTTTTATATTCACCATGATAAGGATTCCAGAAGAAGTAAAGAAAATGCTTGAGGAAAGTAATAAGTCTTATAAAGATGATGCAAATGCCCATCAAAGGGTTCAAACATTCAAAGAAGGTGGTTTTGCTTGGGCTTATTTAAAGAAGAAAATGTATTCTGGTGGTACATACAATAAGCTCAAAGAGAAGAAGATTTGTCCTTATTGGATTTTAAAGAAGAAGAATAATAATGCCTATAAAATTGAGCTTCCAGCATATATACACACTCATCCTACATTTAATATTCATGATTTGACCCCTTACCGTGAAGAGAATGATCTAAACTTAGGGATGAGTTCTTTTTCACCTAGGAAGGATGATGTAATGCATATTTATTAAACTAAGCAGTATTTAGTTTTTTTACCATAACTTTGTCTAGAATTATCCAATTTATGAACTGTTGGTGCATTAAAAACTAGACTTCTTAATCTTTCTGACAAGCTATAAATCTTGATAAGATTTCAAGCATATGGAGAATTATTGAGCTTCAAAGTGATGCCTTGAAAGTTGTATGCTGAACTGAACAGTATCTAGTATTTTTATCATAACTTTCCCTAAAATAATCCAGTTCATGTATGGTTGGTGTCATTGAAAATTAGACTCCTTTATCTTTTTAACAAGCTATAAATGTTGATCAGATTTCAAGCACATAAAAAATTATGGAGCTTCAAAGTGATATCTGGGATGCTATAATTTTTAGTTAATAGTTTATGTTTCTTTGTGAAATGCGTGAGCCTATAATAGTTTGTATCAGGTGAAAGTGGGGAATCATATTTGTTAATACAACTAAGAATAGAGATTATCTATTTCTCTCTTTATCCCAATTTTGTGAATTAAAATTTGATATCCTTTTTATGCTCTTTCCAATCCTAATTCTTTTCTACTTCATTGAGGGTCAAGGCTAGCAGTGCTACGGTTGGCCAAGAGCTGATGGTTCTAAGCCCAGGGTTTCGAAGGGGTTGGGGTCAAGAGGAAGAAGACACTAGTCTTCCTATTATCTCTAAACCAGTCAATTCGAGGCTATTGCCACTCCCTCTTGGTTGTTGTCAGAGGGGATGAAGTGATCACCTAGGATCATCGATTGATGGTATGGTGAGCGATTATGGCCGATTGATCATACAACTACCAAGGGAATCAACCCCCCTTGGTGAAGAAGAGGACGATCTTCATTGGGGTCTGGGTGAACCAACTAATAGATCAAACCAAGTTCTCATGGGTTTTAGCCCATTTGAAAATCAAAGCAACCAATTTTTGGTTCGGACCTAAGTTTACTTGGCCTGCATTTTTGGATGTTAGTCCTGTTAAACCTATTTGATCCTCAAACCAATTTAATTATGCCGGTTAGATCAACCCATCAATCTATTCATTTGAGTTCAGCCATAAACTAAATTAAGCCTGGTTCAGCGAGCCAAATATGAATTCAGGCCAATTCTAGTGAACTAGAAATTGTTTTAGAACTAAATCAATGAATCAAGTCTTGATTTTAGTTAAATAGATGAATTGATTGTTGGTTTGGGCCCAAATTAGTAACCTGAAACCAGTTTGAGTTTGGTTTGGTTAATCAAAATACAAATTGAACCAATTCTTAAGCTTGAACTCAAATTAACCCTAATTCTTTGAATCAGACTTTAGTTTAAATTGAATCAGTGAACCCATCTATTAATTATTTGAAGTTGAGCCGAGAATATTAGCTATTATGTTTATGAGAATGTTGACCCAATTGTTGATTTTGATAATTAACAAAACTATTTGAGTATAACATTTGAAGTTATTAATGATTTTGGTTTAATTTTTCAGTTTATGATATGTTCTATTAATCAAAATCATAAGATAAATTAAGTTCTAGTTTGAATCTAATGTCAAGGTAAGATTTTAGACATTAGAGTCGACACAAGGAATCACAGAGTCGATTCCGAAAAATGGCATGGACTTAGAGTCGACTCCGGGACTGTTAGAGTCGACTTCAACAAAAAAGACAGAATGATAGTTTTTCCGGCCACGACTTAGAGTCGACTCCCGGACTGTTAGAGTCGACTCCAGAAGATTTTTGTGTCGACCCCAGAAAAGTTAGAGATGACTCCAGTTCAAGCGATTTGGGGATTTTTGAACTAGTGCGACTCCAGAAAAGTTAGAGCCGACTCCAGAATGTCAGACGCGACTCCAGAACTGTCAGAACGACTCTAAACTTTATCTTTATCTTTTTTAATTCCAATGGCTATTGCTATTTTTGGTTCTAATCCTTCTTACACTTGTTTCTAACTGATAGTTTTAAACTATTTATGGATTAATCAGGATCTATAAGAAGAGGGTTTGCTGCATCCGAAAAGAAGAGAGACAAAAAGAAAAGAATAGAAAGAAATCTTAGAAATCCTTCAGAAAATCAAAGAGAAAAGAGGGAAAACTCGTAAGGAAAGATCATACTGATTCCCCAAAAGAAAAGAGAGATTCCAAGCTTTTGTTGTTCTATTTTGAAGAAATCTCAAGGAAAGAAGCAAGCCCTAGTTCTCTGATCTTCTGAGTCTCAAGAGCACCATGAAGGAAGATCAACTCAAAAGAAGAGAAGGAGCAAGCCACCAAGATCTATAAATCAGGCTTTGATTCCTATCTTTTTATTCTTGTTTCATTATTGTATATTTTCTCATAGGAGGAGTTGTTTATCTTGTAAAACCAATATTGTTTGCTGGGTCAATCTGGTGATTGATTTAGTTGAGGCTGTTAGCCTTGTGCAAGCATTAGCTTGTGGTGTAAGGTTTTGTGCTGGTGAGCCTTGAAAACCAGCTGGGTTCGTTGTGCATCCGAAAAAATAATAAGTTCGAGTTGTGAGCTTGCAAAACAACTCTACTGTAATCAGATTGATTATAGTGTGGACCTAAGAGATACTTGGGAGTGGACGTAGGTGTAGGTACACCGAACCACTATAAAATCTCCTTTGTTGCCGTGATTGTCTCATTTTCTTTAACTCTCTATTTGTGCATATTCTATTTTAATCTTTACGAATCTAAGTTTTATTTCTGCTGGGGTTTATTTTTCAAAAGAGTTTAAATTTTTAAAAAACCCAATTCACCCCCCCCCCTCTTGGGTTGGTATCTGGACCAACAATTGGTATCAGAGCTAGTGCTCATTTGATTTGATCTAACGATCAAGAGTCAAAGATCCACATGGCAACTCAAGCTGGTTCATCTTTTTCCGAAGGTTAATCTACAAATAGACCACCCTTGTTTAATGGATTAAACTATGGTTATTGGAAGGCTAGAATGAAAATTTTCATTCAAGCACTTGACTATGATATATGGAGCATTATAGTCAATGGACCACACACACCCACTGCTAGAGTAAATGGCATGGAGATTCCTAAACCGAAAACAGAATGGTATGAACATGATAAAAATTGGCACAACTTAATGCCAAAGCAATGAATATTTTATACTGCTCATTAGATGCAAATAAATTCAATCGTATATCTATTTGCATTTCTGCTAAGAAAATCTGGGATAGACTTGAGGTTACTTATGAGGGAACAAATCAAGTCAAAAATCCAAGATTAACATGCTAGTTTATAAGTATGAATTGTTTAAGATGGATGCATGTGAATCTATTACTGATATGTTTACAAGATTTACTGATATAGTTAATGGTTTAAAAAGCCTTAGTAAATCTTATGATAATTCTGATCTTGTGAGGAAGGTTTTACGTTCTTTGCCTAGGACTTGGGAAGCTAAAGTGATTGCAATACAAGAGGCAAAAGATCTAAGTACCCTATCCCTAGAAGAATTATTGGGATCCTTGATGACTCATGAGCTTAAAATTAAGCAACATGTTGATGATGATGAGTCAAAGAAGAAGAAGACTATGGCTCTTAAGATTTATGAATATATGGAAGAGCCTCATAAATCTGAAGATGAAAGTGATGATGAGGATATGGCACTCATCACAAGAAAATTTAAAAATTTCATGAGCAAGAAGAAGTTTGAAAAGAAAAAGCCCTTTGGAAGAAAAGATGAGGACAAGGGCAAAGAAAAAGAAGTTATTTGTTTTGAATGTAAAAAGCCGGGTCATTTTAAATCTGAATGCCCACAACTAAAAAAAGGCACCCGGAAATTCAGAAAAAGGGCAATGATGGCCACATAGATTGATTCGGAAAGCTCAAGTTCTGAAGAGGTAGAAAAGAGTGAAATGGCCAATCTATGCTTCATGGCGGACAATGATGAGGTAAGTTTGAGTTTTCTAGATAATTTTACTTTCAATGAATTGCATAGTGCTTTTTATGAATTAATGGATGATTTTGCAAACTTAAGTTCAAAGAACAAAGATCTAAAAATCAAATGCAAAAACTATCCTTAGAAAATGAAAAGCATGTTGTAGAAAAAGAAGTTTTGATAAAAGAAAATGAAAGCTTGAAAAATGAGGTTGATAGACTTAAACCTATAGTTGATAAATTTACATTAAGCTCTATCAAACTTAATATGATTTTGGACAATCAAAAAGTTGTCTTTGATAAAGCTGGATTGGGATATAATCCATTTAAAAAGAAAAAAAATCTTTGAAAAATATTTTTATACATGCTGAAAAATCATCAAATATTACTTGTTTTAAATGTGGAAACAAAGGACATAAATCTTATATGTGTAAATCTCCACATAATAAGAGAAAGATGATTTGGGTTCCCAAAGGAACAATATTTAATGCATCTAACCATGAAGGACCCAAGAAGGCTTGGGTACCTAAAATTAAGACATGAATGTTTTGCAGGAGTGTCTTGCAGCCATCAGACTGAAAAGAAAATGGTACCTAGATAGTGGTTACTCAAGACACATGACGGGTGACAAAGATCAATTCATCATCCTTGAATCAAAAAGAGGTGGAGTAGTTACTTTTGGTGATAACGGTCAAGGCCATATCATGGGTATTGGTAAGATTCAAATTACTCCATCTACTCATATTGATAATGTTTTATATGTCGATGGACTTAAACATAATTTGATAAGTATTAGCCAACTGTGTGACAAAGGTTTCAAAGTTTCCTTTGAAGCTTCTGTTTGCATTGTTACTAATCCCATTGATAACAGCATTATTCTTGTTGGTAAACATTATGGCAATGTACTTAATTGATTTGAGTAGTGCTAAGATGAACGAGATTGGTTGGCTATGGCACCGTAGATTAGGTCATGCAAGCACACACTTAATTTCTAAACTATTAAAAATGGATCTAGTTAAAGGTATTCCTAGCTTAAATTTTGAAAATAATCGAATATGTGATGCATGTCAATTTGGAAAGCAAACAAGAACTTCTTTCAAATCTAAAAATATTGTTTCAACTACTATGCTACTAGAGCTACTACACAGGACCTTTTTGGACCTACTAGAACCACAAGTCTAGGAGGAAAGAAATATGGTCTAGTGATAGTAGATGATTACTCTAGATTCATTTGGGTAATATTTTTGGCTCACAAAGATGAGACTTTCTCAATATTCCTGAAATTATTAAGAATGTCACAAATGAGGAAAATACTACCATAGTGTCTATTAGAAGTGATCATGGAACTAAATTTGAAAATCACTTATTTAAAAAATTCTGTTTTGAAAAAGGTATACATCATAACTTTTCAGCACCTAGGACACCTCAACAAAATAGAGTTGTAGAAAGAAAGAATAGGACTTTAGAAGACATGGCCCGTACCATGCTATGTGAAAGCCAACTTTTAAAATATTTTTGGGCGGAAGCTATAAACACAGCATGTTACATCCTAAATAGAGCCCTGATTAGATCTATTCTTAAGAAGACTGCCTATGAACTATGGCATAATAGGAAACTAAATTTAGGTTATTTTATGCATTTGGTTGTAAATGTTTTATTCATAACAATGGTAAGGATAATCTTGGGAAGTTTGATGAAAGTCTGATGAAGGTATTTTCCTAGGATATTCTACATCTAGCAAGGCATATAGAGTATTTAATAAGAGAAGCTTAGTTGTAGAAGAATCCATTCATATAGTGTTTGATGAGTCTTTAGCATCAAGTTAGATAAAATTGATGATGAGGAAGATACATCTTTGATTGAAAGAGGTATTGAAAAATTAAATGTATCTTCAGATCAAGAACCTGAAGCTACGGATGATGACTCACCTAAGGATGATGGTATTGATATTGCTCATAATGATAAAGATCTACCTAGAGATTGGAGATATGCTTATGGTCATCCTAAGGACCTAATCATAAGTGATCCATATCAAGGTGTAAGGACTAGATCATCAATGAGAAATATCAATAATCATCTTGCACTTGTATCTCATATAGAACCTAAAACTATAAAGGAAGCTGAGAAAGTAGTTATTGGATGTTAGCAATGCAGGAAGAGTTAAATCAATTCACTAGGAACCAAGTTTGGACCCTAGTAGACAGACCTAAAAATCACCCTATAATAGGATCTAAATGGGTTTTTAGAAATAAATTGGATGAAAATGGATTGGTAATTAGAAATAAGGCTAGATTAGTTGCAAAAGGATATAATCAGGAAGAAGGTATAAATTTTGATGAAACTTTTGCACCTATTGCTAGATTAGAAGCCATTAGGCTACTACTTGCATTTGCATGTCATATGAATTTTAACCTATTTCAAATGGATGTTAAAAGTGCATTTTTAAATGGTTTTATAAATGAGGAAGTTTATGTTGAACAACTTCTGGTTTTGAAGATCATGAATTTCCAAATCACGTTTTCAAATTGCACAGAGCACTTTATGGTTTAAAGCAAGCACCTAGAGCTTGGTATGATAGATTAAGTAAATTTTTAATTGAAAATGATTTTTCCAGAGGAAATGTTGATAAAACCTTATTTTTAAAAAGAAAAGAAAAGCATTTATTAATTGTTCAAATTTACGTTGATGACATTATATTTGGTGCTACTAACAATCTCCTTTGCCAAGAATTTGCTAAGTTAATGCAGGGAGAATTCGAGATGAGCATGATGGGAGAACTCAACTTCTTCCTCGGACTTCAAATCAAATAAGAGAAAGTAGGGATTTTCTTTAACCAAACAAAGTACATAAAGGAAATACTCAAGAAGTTTGGTATGAAATCTGCTAAACCTCTTGGTACGCCAATGAGTCCTTCATGCAAGCTGGACAAGGATGAAGAAGGTAAGAAAGTAGATCAGAAGAATTACAGAGGTATGATCGGACCACTTCTTTACCTAACTGCAAGTAGGCCAGATATTATATTTTCTATTTGTCTATATACAAGATATCAATCTAATCCTAAGGAATCACATTTATTTGCTGTTAAAAGAATCTTTAGATACTTAAATGGAACTAAAAATGTAGGATTATGGTATTCTAGAGACTCAACCTTAAAATTGATTGCTTATTCTGATTCTGACTATGCTGGTTATAAATTAGATAGAAAGAGTACAAGTGGGGCATGCCAACTTTTAGGAAGTAACTTAATCTCTTGGTTTAGCAAGAAGCAAAACTCGATTGCATTATCCACTACTGAGGCAAAGTATGTTGCAGCTGGAAGTTGTTGTGCTCAAATCCTTTGGATTAAGCAACAACTTGAAGATTATGGTATCACACTTGATAAAATTCCTATTAAATGTGATAATACTAGTTCCATTAATCTAACTAAGAATCCAATTCAACATTCAAGAACTAAACACATAGAAATTAGACACCACTTTATTAGAAACATGTAACTAACAAAGATGTTTGTCTTGAATATGTTAATACTAATGATCAATTAGCTGATATTTTTACCAAACCTTTGAGTGAGGAATGATTTTGTTATCTTAGAGGAGAATTAGGAGTTTGTGATCCTTTAGAATGATTTTTTGAAACTCTTAAGAACAACAACTATCTAGACTTCATTAATTTCTTGAAAATCCTCTATGTCCGATAAGGAAATTTATCTAGAAATTTGATTCATTGTTTCCCCAATTGATTTAGGAACACTTATCTAGAGTTTGATGATTAATTTGATTAGTTTCAGATCCTTGAAATTCATTTTTACTGAAACTATTGTGGAGTCGACACCCTCAATTTTGGAGTCGACACCTTTTCTTTAGAGCTTTCTGTTTGCTTATTAGAGCCGACTTCGGCTTCTGCAGAGCCGACTCTAATTCGAGCGTTGACTGATTTTTTGTTCGGAGCCTGTTGGCCCAGATGACAACCCAAGAGGGGGGGGGGGGGGTGAATTGGGTTCTTTTAAAAAATTAGCCTTTTAAAATAGTTTGCTTAATATAAATGAAGGCAAATGCAAAGTAAATATAAATTGCAGTGAATAAAATAGAGATAGAGAAAGAGACAATAGAACACGGCAAACACAAAAGATTTTATAGTGGTTCGGTGTATCCAACACCTACATCCACTCCCAAGATTCACTTGGGTCCACACTATAATCACCCTGATTACAGCCAGTTGTTTTACAAGCTCACAACTCAAACTTGTTGTTTTCCCGGGCGCACAACGAACCCAGCTGGTTTTCAAGGGCTCACCAGCACAAAAACCCTAACACAAGCTTAGCCAAGCTTGAACCGAGGTAAGACTACCTCACTAGTTCAATCCCCCAGATTGAACTAGATACAAACAAATGAAATATTTTTCAAATACAAAGCTCCTTAATGAGCAGATAATCAAATAAAATAACAAGTTTAGAAAAGCCTGATTTGTAGATGGTTGGCTTTTGAGCTTTTCTTCTTTTCTTCTTTTCTTCTTCTTCTTGCTAGGTTGAATCAAGCCTCAGCTCCGATTCTTCACAGTTGAAGCAGTTGAGAAGGGTTGAAAAGCAAGAAGCTGAACTTCTTTCTCCAAGTTGGGAAATCCACAAAAACTTGATTTGAATGCCTTGGATTCCTCTTGAGCTTTTTGGAGTGGAGTGGATTTGAGCTAGAAGGTTTTCCTCTTGAGATTCAGGCTCTCTCTTTTTCGGATTTTTGAAATGGGATTTGTCTATTTCCGATTTTCTCACTTTTTTGTTCTCTTTTTCCGTTCTTTTTCGTTCTTCTCTTTTGAACAATAGTCTTCCCTTTTATAGATTTCTTTCAAACCATTTTTGGAAGAAAACTATCCATTGGAGTGTACCTTGTAGCAAAATATATCCGTTAGAAATAAGGTAAAATAGAAATATTACCGTTAGAGCTGATCTGGCAATTTGATTTTTCGTTCCAGGTGGGTTGGAGTCGACTCTAACTTTTCTGGAGTCAGCTCTAACTTGAAACACTTTAAAACGATATTTCCGGAGTCGTCTCTGACTTTTCTGGGTCGACAAGAAACTTTTCTGGAGTCGACTCTAACTTACCCGGAGTCGACTCTCGGTTGGGGCCAAAAAATCGACGTTCTGCTTCTTCTGTGAGAGTCGACTCTAACAGTCTCGAAGTCGACTCTAACTTCCGTGCCAGTTCCGGAGTCGGCACTGTGATTCTCGGAGTCGACTCTAATGTCTGCAATCTTACCTAGACATTAGATTCGATCCAGAACACGATGTAACTCCTGATTTTGATCATTCAATAGATTTATAATCTGAAACACTTAATCAAAATCATTAGAGCCTCCAATAGCTATACTCAAATAGTTTTGTTAATCATCAAAATCATCAATTGGGTCAACAATCTCCCCCTTTTTGATGATAACAAAAACTTTGAGTATATGCATTCAAAAATTCATTCGAACTAAAGATTATAGTCATTTTGAAACTTAAAACATTTTTAATGAAGGATTTGATGCCAATATTCAAAGTAAACTTTTAAAATTGTGCATGAGTTCAATATAATTCATCAATTATGAATATTTAATCTAAATGTGCAGAAAAATTGCAATTGAGCTTTTTGTTAAGCTCCCCCTGCATTGAATAGCTCCCCCTATAATTAAGCATCGAATTTTAACTGATTAACATTTCAAGTTATCTTGCATAAACAATTATTTCTCCCCCTTTCTTTCTTTCTTTATGCATATACAGCCATCTTTCATTGAATTTTTTAAGTCTTTCTTTCTTTGCATATTCATATTAATCTTTCTTTCTTTGCATATTCAACCATCTCTCCTCCTTTTTTGTTATCAGCAATAAGGAGAGTTTTAGATAAAGAAAGTTAATAAAACATAGGATTGAAGCAGTCAATATTTAAAAATATGAAATTGCATTTCATAAGTAAGAAGCATTACATTAGTTGATTCATGTACAATCAAATATGAAATACATTAGATATTCAAAAACTTCCTAAGTACAAACTATCAAAATCAAAATCAAGGTCAGATATGTTTGAATACAATTTTCTTCAAATGACCTATGATTTCCATTACATCATCCTTTTGTGATTTCTTAAAATTTTCAAGGCAAGAATCAATTTGTGAGACTGCAAGGTCAATGTCCTTCTTTAGTTGACTAGTTGCATGAACATAAGATCCTGATCCATCAGCAATGCCTTCCATCCTTTCGAATATTTTGTGAAGTTCAGCACCAAAGGATTCAACAGAATTGCTTAAGGTAAAGGAGATCATGTCCAGTCTCGAATTAAGTTCTTCCTTCAACTGATTAAAGTCTTCTTTTAATTGAGTAATTTCTTGATATCTCTGACTATCATACTCAGCAAGCAAAGCTCTCAGCTGACCAATCTGTTCATCAGAGAATCTCCCAGAAGTTGCTATAGACTGATGTGGAGGTGAGGGAATAGAACTAGGTCCGGCCTCTGAAGGTCCAGCTGAAGATGGTCCCGCAATAGATGGATCAGGGACAGATGGTCCCTCAGTGGATGGTCCAGGGATGTCTTCTGCTCTGGTTTCTTCTGCTCTATCTCTTTCTGCTCTTTCCTCTCTTCCTCCTTTCATCCAAACACCATTCAATTTCTTGAAGCCCATCCGATGAATAGTTGAGATGCTATAATAGTCAGTGTGTCTCAATTTTCTTAGGGGTTCATTCTCCATAATGAGCACACCTTGGCTTCTAATGATTAAAGTCAAAATCATACCATATGGCAGTGTAGATCTCTTCTTTGTAGCTGCCTCTGCCATATATCCAATCATCATGCCAGCTAAGTTGACTGGCCTCCCAGTAATTATGCAATCCATCAAAAGAACGTCTCGCTCCGAGACATACTCGAATCTACCAATTTTTGGAAACAAGATTCTTCCACAGATGTTATGTAGTAACCTGAGTTCTAGATTAAATTGATTTGCAAAGATTTCCTCAAACTCGGTTACATCTCTTCCTAACATTCTTGTCAATGCTCCACTTCTATCTTCAAGTTGATATTCCATTAGACCGATTGTGGGAATTTCCAGTAAGTTTCCAAGAATCTCAGTGGTTATTGTCACTCTTGTTCCTCTTACTATACTGATTAATCCACCTTCTCCTCTACTTAAACTGTTGTAAAACTTTCTCACTAAGGCTGGATATGTGGGTATATCTAGTGAACATATTTTTTTCCATCCCATTTCTTTCAAACTTCTTCCTATAGTGAATCCTTCCAACTCAAAGAAATCAAAATTCACCTTTCTTCCAGTTGTAATGGTCTTACCAGCTAAATGATCAACTTTGGGTGAAGATGGTGAAGGAGGGGAATCCTCTTGAGTGGCCGAAGAGGAGGAAGGCGAGGGTTGCCTCCGAACAGTGCGTCTCCTCGTTGGAACGGATGCTCCACCGATGAAACCGCGCTCTTAGGTGCCATTGAGAAGATTGAAAAGATTAATCAAGGTTTTGAGTAGATTGGGGAAGTTGGAAAGGCTTTAGAGCTTTTTGGAGAGGTTTTGGAGACGGATGGAATGATTGGGGGTCGACTCCGCCTTTTTATTTTTGACCTAGCTCGACTTAGAGTCGACTCCCGAAAACTGGGTGTCGGCTTCGAACTAGAAAATCTGTCAGCGCTCAAATTAGAGTTGGCTCCACAAAAGCCAGAGTCGGCTCTAATTGCTTAGACAGAACATCAAAAACTCAGGTGTCGACTCCATAAACTGTCAGAGTCGACTCTAACAGTTTCAGAGATAAAAAATTAAGTTTCAAGGATTTGAAACTATTCAAATTAATCATCAAAATTATAGATAAATGTTCCTTAGCAATTGGGGATACAATGAATCAATATCTAGATAGATTTCCTTATTAAATATCGAGATTTTTCAAGAAAATGATGAAATCTAGATAAATGTCCTTAAGAGTTTCAGAAAACTATTCCAAAGGATCACAAACTCCTAATTCTCCTCTAAGATAACAAAATCTCTCTTCACTTAAGGGTTTTGTTAATATATCTGCCAGTTGTTCTTCAGTATTCACATAATCAAGACAAATTTCATTATTGGCTATGTTCTCTTATAAAGTGATATCTTATTTCAATATGCTTTGTTCTTGAATGTTGAATTGAATTTTTAGTTAGATTTATTGCACTTGTATTATCACATCTTATAGGTGTCTTATCAAGTGTGATACCATAGTCTTCAAGTTGTCTCTTAATCCATAGGATTTGAGCACAGCAACTTCCAGCTGCAACATATTCTGCTTCAGCAGTAGATAATGCAACCGAATTTTGCTTTTTGCTAAACCATGAGATTAAGTTACTTCCTAAAAATTGGCATGCACCACTTGTGCTTTTCTATCTAACTTGCATCCAGCATAATCAGAATCAGAATAAGCAATCAGATTTAATGTTGAGTCTCTAGAATACCATAAACCTACATTTTTTGTTCCACTTAAGTATCTTAGTATTCTTTTAACAGCAATTAAATGTGATTCTTTTAATTGTCTCTTAATCCATAGGATTTGAGCACAGCAACTTCAGCTGCAACATATTCTGCTTCAGTAGTAGATAATGCAACCGAATTTTGCTTTTTGCTAAACCATGAGATTAAGTTACTTTCTAAAAATTGGCATGCACCACTTGTGCTTTTTCTATCTAACTTGCATCCAGCATAATCAGAATCAGAATAAGCAATCAGATTTAATGTTGAGTCTCTAGAATACCATAAACCTACATTTTTTGTTCCACTTAAGTATCTTAGTATTCTTTTAACAGCAATTAAATGTGATTCTTTTGGTTCAGACTGAAATCTAGCACATAAGCAAACAACAAACATTATGTCTGGTCTACTTGCAGTTAAGTAAAGTAGGGATCCGATTATACCTCGATAATATTTTTGATCAACCTTCTTACCTTCTTCATCTTTGTCCAGCTTGCATGAAGGACTCATTGGTGTTTCGAGGGGTTTAATTGATTCCATACCAAACTTCTTTAGAATTTCTCTTGTGTACTTTGTTTGGTTGATAAAGATTTCCTCTTTGCTTTGTTTGATTTGGAGTCCAAGGAAGAAATTGAGTTCTCCCATCATGCTCATTTCAAATTCTCCCTGCATTAACTTAGCAAACTCTTGACATAGAAGATTGTTAATAGCACCAAATACAATGTCATCAACATAAATTTGAACTACAAGTAAATCTTTATCTTTTCTTTTCAAAAATAATGTTTTATCAACATTTCCTCTTGTAAAATCATTTTCAATTAAAAATTTACTTAGTCTATCATACCAAGCTCTAGGTGCTTGTTTCAAACCATATAATGCCTTGTGCAATTTAAAAACGTGATTTGAAAATTCGTGATCTTCAAAACCTGGTGGTTGTTCTACATATACTTCTTCATTTATTAATCCATTTAAAAATGCACTTTTGACATCCATTTGAAATAAATTAATTTTCATGTGACATGCAAATGCTAGTAATAGCCTAATGGCTTCTAATCTAGCTACAGGTGCAAAGGTTTCATCAAAATCAATACCTTCTTCTTGATTATATCCTTTTGCAACTAATCTAGCTTTGTTTCTAATTACTATGCCATTTTCATCTAGTTTATTTCTAAAAACCCATTTTGATCCTATAACAGAATGATCTTTAGGTCATTCCACTAATGTCCATACATTATTTCTAGTGAATTGGTTTAATTCTTCTTGCATAGCTAGCATCCAATTATTATCTTTTTCAGCTTCTTCAATGGTTTTAGGTTCAATTTGAGAAACAAATGCAAGGTGATTACTAATATTTCTCATAGATGATCTAGTTCTTATTCCTTGAGATGGATCACCTATAATCAATTCCTTGGGATGACTATAGGCGTATCTTCAATCTCTTGGTAGATCTATATCATTATGATTAGTATTAATATCATCAGCATTAGGTGAATCATTATCTTTAACTTCTTGTTCATGATCTGAAGATACATCGATATTAAGTTTTTCAAGATTATTTTTGAGAATGTTTGTATCTTCCTCATCATCAATCCTTTTGGAACTTGATGTTAAATATTCATCAAAAATTACATGAATAGATTCTTCAACAATTAGGCTTCCTTTATTGAACACTCTATATGCTTTACTAGTTGTTGAATAACCTAAGAAGATTCCTTCATCAAATTTTGCATCAAATTTACCTAAGTTATTTTTACCATTATTATGAATAAAACATTTACAACCAAATGCATGAAAATATTTAATGTTGGGTTTTCTATCATGCCATAACTCGTAAGGTATTTTCTTTAAAATAGGTCTTATTAAGGCTCTATTTAGGATGTAACATGCTGTGTTAATAGCTTCCGCCCAAAAGTATTTCGGGAGTTTACTTTCACATAGCATGGTACGGGCTATGTCTTCTTGAGTCCTATTTTTCCTTTCAACTACTCCATTTTGTTGTGGGGTCCTAGGTGCAGAAAAATTATGATTAATACCATTTTCATTGCAAAAACTTTCAAATAAGTGATTTTCAAATTCAGTTCCATGATCACTTCTTAGAGACACTATGGTAGTGTTTTTCTCATTAGTTACTTTCTTGAAGAATTTCATGAATATCGAGAAAGTCTCATCTTTCTGAGCTAAAAATATTACCCAAGTGAATCTAGAGTAATCATCTACTATCACAAGACCATATTTCTTTCCTCCTAGACTTGTGGTTCTAGTTGGTCCAAAAAGGTCCATGTGAAGTAGCTCTAGTGGCCTAGAAGTTGAAACAATATTTTTGGATTTAAAAGAACTTCTTGTTTGTTTTCAAACTGACATGCATCACATATTTTGTTATTTTCAAAATCTAATTTAGGTAGACCTTTTACTAAATCCATTTTAATTAGTTTTGAAATTAAGTGTGTGCTTGCGTGACCTAATCTTCGATGCCACAACCAACCAATCTCATTCATATT
Organism: Calamus simplicifolius; assembly: GCA_900491605.1. Classification (NCBI taxonomy): domain Eukaryota; kingdom Viridiplantae; phylum Streptophyta; class Magnoliopsida; order Arecales; family Arecaceae; genus Calamus; species Calamus simplicifolius. The sequence goes on from UESW01001408.1 coordinate 35,458, forward strand.
AGCATTATTAGCAACTAAGCAATGGTTATTAGTAGACAATTTGTCTAAATCAATCATGTATACATTGTCATTTCTATTTCCAATAAAAACAATGCTATTATCAATGGGATTAGCTACAGTGCATAAAGAAGATTCAAAAGATACTTTAAAACCTTTGTCACATATTTGGCTTATACTAATTAAGTTATGCTTTAAACCATCAACATAAAGTACATTCTCAATATATGGAGGGAGTTATTTGAATGTTACCAAACCCCAAGATTTGGCCTTTGCCATTATCGCCAAATGTTACAACTCCTCCTCTCTTTTCTTCAAGGGTGATGAATTCTTTTTGTCACCCGTCATATATCTTGAGCAGCCACTATCAAGATACCACTTTCTCTTTGATCTCTTGGCCACAAGACATTCCTGCAATGAAATCAGACTTTATGTTTAGGTACCCAAGCTTTATTGGGTCCTTCATGGTTAGTAGCAACAAATAATGTTCCTTTCGGAACCCATATTTTCTTTCCTTTAATATTCAAGTTTTTACTAGATTTTAGAATTTTACATTCATAAGATTTATGTCCTGATTGATTACATTTAAAGCATGTAATATTACTTTGGCCAGCACTTACAAAAATATTTTTAAGTGATTTTTATTTTCTTAAAGTGTTATATCCTAATCCGGCTTTGTCAAAAACTGCTTTTTGACTATTTAATAACATGTCTAATTTAAGTGAACTTAATGTAAACTTATCAACTATGTTTTTATGTTTTTCAACCTCATTCTTTAGTTTATCTTTTTTATTTGTGATTGATTCCTTTTCATTCATTAAAATTTTGTTTTCAGATTTAAGTATCTTAATTTCATTGTTAAGATTTTCCTTTTCTTGAATGAAAGTTAAGTTTTCATTTTTTAAAATCTTGTATTTCTTTTTCGAAACTTTGAAATCCCCAACAAGTTCATTAAAGGCATCAAAAAGTTCATCGAAAGCAAATTCATCGCAAGGGTTGTCGGAACTTACCTCATCGTTGTCGTCCGCCATAAAGCATACGTTTGCGACTTCCTTTTGTTCTTCTTCTTCGGAAGAAGATTCCTCGCTGTCACTCCATGTCACCATATAAGCCTTCTTTTTCTTTTTGTAGGCTTTCTTCAATTTTGGACATTCATTCCTAAAGTGCCCCGGTTTATTACATTCATAGCACGTCAAGGGGTCTTTCTCTTTTTCTTTGTCCTTGTCCTTATTTTTATCCTTTTCTCCTTCCCACTTAGCTCCAAATTTTTTCTTGTGGAAGGGTTTCTTTCTCCTCATAAATCTTTTAAATTTCTTTGCTAAGAGAGCAGTCTCATCATCATCATCATCATCATCGCTGCTGCTCTCTTCTTCTTTTGCAGCTTTGAGGGCAATCATTTTCTTCTTCTTTGTGTCCTCCTCAACATGCTGCTTCATAGTCAGCTCATGGGTCATAAGTGATCCTCGAAGCTCCTCTAAGGGTAAAGTGTTGAGGTCCTTTGCTTCTTGGATTGCTGTTATTTTTGCTTCCCATGATCTTGGTAATGACCTAAGAATTTTTCGAACAAGTTCAGAGTTAGTATATGTCTTACCAAGACTTTTCAAACCATTAACAATATCTGTAAATCTTTTGTACATGCATGCAATGGTTTCAGATTGTTCCATGCTAAATAATTCATATTTATGAACAAGAATATTAATTTTAGATTCTTTTACTTGATTGGTACCCTCATGGGTAACCTCTAATCTATCCCAAATCTCCTTTGCAGAATTACATGTGGAGATTCTATTGAATTCATTAGCATCTAGGGAGCAATATAAAACATTCATGGCCTTAGCATTAAGCTGTGCCATTTTCCTATCATTATCATTCCAGTCCCTTTCGGGCTTAGGAACGATAGTGCCATCAATAACATGTGTGGGTGTACTAGGTCCATTAATTATAACACCCCAAAGCTCATAATCAGAAGCTTGAATGAATATCCTCATTCTAGCTTTTCAATAAGAATAATTTGAGCCATTAAAAAGTGGAGGTCTATTCGTAGAATGACCTTCAGCAAAAGAACAAACTTGTGTTGTTATTTGGAACTTTAGCTCTTGATCGTGTGATCAAAATCTAATGAGCACTAGCTCTGATACCAATTGTTGGCCCAGATGACAACCCAAGAGGGGGGGGGGGTGAATTGGGTTCTTTTAAAAAATTAGCCTTTTAAAATAGTTTGTTTAATATAAATGAAGGCAAATGCAAAGTAAATATAAATTGCAGTGAATAAAACAGAGATAGAGAAAGAGACAATAGAACACAGCAAACACAAAAGATTTTATAGTGGTTCGGTGTATCCAACACCTACGTCCACTCCAAGATTCACTTGGGTCCATACTATAATCACCCTGATTACAGCCGAGTTGTTTTACAAGCTCACAACTCAAACTTGTTATTTTTCCGGGCGCACAACGAACCCAGCTGGTTTTCAAGGGCTCACCAGCACAAAAACCCTAACACAAGCTTAGCCAAGCTTGAACCGAGGTAAGACTACCTCAACTAGTTCAATCCCCCAGATTGAACTAGATACAAACAAATGAAATATGTTTTTCAAATACAAAGCTCCTTAATGAACAGATAATCAAATAAATAACAAGTTTAGAAAAGCCTGATTTGTAGATGATTGGCTTTTGAGCTTTTCTTCTTTTCTTCTTTTCTTCTTCTCCTTGCTAGGTTGAATCAAGCCTCAGCTCCGATTCTTCACAGTTGAAGCAGTTGAGAAGGGTTGAAAAGCAAGAAGCCGAACTTCTTTCTCCAAGTTGGGAAATCCACAAAAACTTGATTTGAATGCCTTGGATTCCTCTTGAGCTTTTTGGAGTGGAGTGGATTTGAGCTAGAAGGTTTTCCTCTTGAGATTCAGGCTCTCTCTTTTTCAGATTTTTGAAATGGGATTTGTCTATTTCTGATTTTCTCACTTTTTTGTTCTCTTTTTTCATTCTTTTTCGTTCTTCTCTTTTGAACAATAGTCTTCCCTTTTTATAGATTTCTTTCAAACCATTTTTGGAAGAAAACTATCCGTTGGAGTGTACCTTGTAGCAAAATATATCCGTTAGAAATAAGGTAAAATAGAAATATTACCGTTAGAGCTGATCTGGCAATTTGATTTTTTGTTCCAGGTGGGTTGGAGTCGACTCTAACTTTTCTGGAGTCGGCTCTAACTCGAAACACTTTAAAACGATATTTTCGGAGTCGTCTCTGACTTTTCTGGGGTTGACAAGAAACTTTTCTGGAGTCGACTCTAACTTACCCGGAGTCGACTCTAGGTTGGGGCTAGAAAAATCGACGTTCTGCTTCTTCTGTGAGAGTCGACTCTAATAGTCTCGGAGTCGACTCTAACTTCCGTGCCAGTTTCGGAGTCGGCTCTGTGATTCTTGGAGTCGACTCTAATGTCTGCAATCTTACCTAGACATTAGATTCGATCCAGAACACGATGTAACTCCTGATTTTGATCATTCAATAGATTTATAATCTGAAATACTTAATCAAAATCATTAGAGCCTCCAATAGCTATACTCAAATAGTTTTGTTAATCATCAAAATCATCAATTGGGTCAACAGAGCCGACACCTCACTTTGCGGGAGTCAACTCTAAGTGAGAAATTGTCACTTTATTAGGGCAGAGTCGACACTTCTAACGACTCAACCCTTTTCAATCCCTTTCAAATCCTTCTCTAAAGCACTCCAAACTTTTCCAAACTCTTCAAAATCCTTGATTCCAACTTCCATTGATCTCCAATGGCTCCCAAAAGGTGAGGATCCATGTTTGGCGCAGCCGTTCCCACCGAAAGACGTTCCGTTTGAAGAACCGAGAAGGAATCTTCTTCCAGTTCTTCGTCCTCCTCTTCTTCCACTTCGAAAGCTTCTCCATCATCCTCTCGTGTTGACTTGTTAGCTGGAAAGGTTATCACTACAGGAAGGAAGGTAGATTTTAACCTATTTGAATCAGAAGGTTTTTCAATAGGAAGTCAAATAAAAGAGATGGGTTGGGAAAAGATTTGCTCACTAGATGTTCCGACCTACCCTGCCCTCGTGAAAGAATTCTATAGTAATTTATGTAGAGGGGAAGGAGGTCTTGTGAGTTTTGTGCGTGGAACCAAAGTGGTAATCACTACAGAGTCGCTAGGAAATCTTTTGGAGTTGCCCACTGTTGGTTTGACTGCATGTCAGCATGATGACAGAGGTGGAGCCCTGTCAAGGATGCTTGGAAGAGAAGTTTCTGACTTTGAAGAGGTAATGGCAAATCAACTCAACCTGGAACTTCGATTACTTCATAATATTTGTGGGAGAATCCTATTTCCTAAGATTGGAAGATTTGAGTATGTCTCAGAGCGAGACATTCTTATGATGGACTGTATCATCACTGGTCAACCAGTAAATTTGGCCAGAATGATGATTGGTTATATGGTAGAGGCTGCTACAAAGAAAAGATCTACACTGCCATATGGTATGGTTCTTACACTAGTATTCAGAAGCCATGGAGTGAAGATAATAGAGAATGAACTGCAAAGGAATCTCAGATATACTGACTACTACAGCATCTCCACTATTCATAGAATGGGATTCAGGAAAGTAAATGGCCAGTGGCAAAGGAAAGGACAAGAAGTTAGAACTGAGAAGGCCAGAGATGAGGATGTCCTTGGACCATCTACTGCTGGACCTTCAGAGGCTGGACCGAGCACTCATTCTTCACCTCCACATCAGTCAGCCTTGGTATCTAAAGATTTTCAGAGGAGCAGCTTGATCAGCTCAGTGCCTTACTAACTGAGCATGATTCGGATATGAGAAGTGAAATGAAATTGATATCTGCTAAGCTTGACATGATAGTTTCCACTTTGGATAAATCAGTGAATGCCATGTCATCTGAGCTTCAAAAGATATTTGAAAGACTAGAAGGAATAGCAGATGGATCAAGAGTCTATTTAGATGCTACTGGTCAGTTGAAGAAAGATCTTGATATTGCTGACGCTCAAGTTGAAGCTTATCTTGAAAAATTTAAGAAAGACCAAAAAGATGAAATCATGGAAATGATTGGACATTTGAAGAAAATAGTTTACAAGCATGTTTGATTTTGATACCCTATCTTATCCTAGGTTGTATCTTAGGATTTCTTGCTTTCTTGCTTTGATAGCATGTATCTAGGAATTATATACTTGAATATGTTACTTATCTAAGAATGTACTTGAATTGACACATGTAATGAATCTTGCATTGAAATACAATTATCCTTTTATTGCAAATTTATCTATGAGATCCAATTACCATCTCTATGATTAAATGAACCAACAACCCCACCCTGATAATTCACCTTATTCCTGATAACAAAAAAGGGGGAGAGAAAATTGTATATGTATAAAAGAAATAAGAATGAAAGAATATAAGGAGTATAAGATTTCAATCTTTTGGCATATCAAAAAGGGGGAGAGAAATTTTGAGATTTATAAATTCTAATCAATTTGTATCAATCGATTTTAGTTTATTTACATAGGAGAAGTTATTTAATGCAGGGGGAGCTTAATAATTTCCTACGTAAAGTTAAATCATCTTGATTGATGTTTATAATAGGACGCATGTATCTTTTTTGATTCATTTTGAAAATTGGCATCAAATTCTCTGTTAGGAAGTTTTAAAGCTTTAACAATGTCTATAATTCTTAATTCAAATGAATTTTTAATGCATATACTCAAAGTTTTTGTCATCATCAAAAAGGGGGAGATTGTTGACCCAATTGTTGATTTTGATGATTAACAAAACTATTTGAGTATAACATTTGAAGTTACTAATGATTTTGGTTTAATTTTGCAGTTTATGATATGTTCTATTAATCAAAATCATAAGATAAATTAAGTTCTAGTTCAAATCTAATGTCAAGGTAAGATTTCAGACATTAGAGTCGACACATGGAATCGCAGAGTCGACTCAGAAAAACGGCACAGACTTAGAGTCGACTCCGGGACTGTTAGAGCCGACTCCAACAGAAAAGATAGAACGATAGTTTTTCTGGCCACGACTTAGAGTCGACTCCCGGACTGTTAGAGTCGACTCCAGAAGATTTTTGTGTCGACCCCAGAAAAGTTAGAGATAACTCCAGTTCAAGCGATTTGGGGATTTTCGAACTAGAGCCGACTTCAGAAAAGTTAGAGCTGACTCTAGAATGTGAGACGCAACCCCAGAACTATCAGAATGACTCTAAACTTTATCTTTATCTTTTTAATCCCAACGGCTATTGCTATTTTTGGTTCTAATCCTTCTTACACTTGTTTCTAACGGATAGTTTTAAACTATTTATGGATTAATCGGGATCTATAAGAAGAGGGTTTGCTACATCCAAAAAGAAGAGAGACAAAAAGAAAAGAATAGAGAGAAATCTTAGAAATCCATCAGAAAATCAAAAGAGAAAAGAGGGAAAACTCGTAAGGAAAGATCATACTGATTCCCCAAAAGAAAAGAGAGAGATTCCAAGCTTTTGTTGTTCTATTTCGAAGAAATCTCAAGGGAAGAAGCAAGCCCTAGTTCTCTGATCTTCTGAGTTTCAAGAGCACCTTGAAGGGAGATCCACTCAAAAGAAGAGAAGGAGCAAGCAACCAAGATCTACAAATTAGGCTTGGATTCATATCTTTTTATTCTTGTTTCATTATTGTATATTTGCTCATAGGATGAGCTATTTATCTTGTAAAACCAATATTGTTTGCTGGGTCAATCTGGTGATTGATTCAGTTGAGGCTGTTAGCCTTGTGCAAGCATTAGCTTGTGGTGTAAGGTTTTGTGCTGGTGAGCCTTGAAAACCAGCTGGATTCGTTGTGCACCTGGGAAAACAACAAGTTCGAGTTGTAAGCTTGCAAAACAACTCTGCTGTAATCAGATTGATTATAGTGTGGACCCAAGAGATACTTGGGAGTGGACGTAGGTGTAGGTACACCGAACCACTATAAAATCTCCTGTGTTTGCCATGATTGTCTCATTTTCTTTAACTCTCTATTTGTGCATATTCTATTTTAATCTGTGCGAATCTAAGTTTTATTTCCGCTGGGGTTTATTTTTTAAAAGAGTTTAAATTTTTGAAAAATCCAATTCACCCCCCCTCTTGGGTTGCTATCTGGACCAACAGAGAATAATTCTCAAACTTGTTGTATAGGTGATTGGTATCCTTGAGTTGCGTTACTTGGATTAGCAAAAAGGGTAAGTAGGTTAATTATAAATTAGTAAATTATTTAAACTTAATTTTAAATTTAAATAAAATTTCTAATTAATTACTGATGTTTAAACATGCATTGTTAATTGAAATATGAATCATTACTACCCATTATAGATTTTATTGCTTTATTTTGTGCAATATAATTTTAAAATTTTACTTCCTTTTATTATTATTTAACTCCTGCATAATCAGTTATTACAAAAATTTCACTAATTCAAATAAATAAAATATAAAAGTTAAATTTAATATTATTATAAAACCAAAGATAATAATAACTAATAATAATAACAATAATAATGACTTTCATATATATATATACATAACACTATCTCAAGAACTACTAGGTTAATTAAATAATAAAATAATTGATTGTAAATGAATACAAAAGGATAAATATGTTACCCTAGGCCAATTATAATATTACTTCATGACATAATAACTAATATTAGAATACATCTTCATCTATAGGGTTAAATATGGTGCTTTCACTACAGTCATTTTTGGGGATAACAACGCTTTTAAAGTAATTTCTCGACGCTTTTCTAGCATCGGGAAATAGCTTCTCGACGCTTGTAAAAGCGTCAGAAAACTGGGAGTGAAAAAATACGATGCCGACGCTTTAAAAAGCGTCGGTAAAATAAAATACCGATGCTTTTTAAAGCGTCGGCAAAATAAAGCGTCGGCAGCTTGCTTCTTTTTTGCAAGGCGTCAGACCCACCAACCTCTCTGACCTGCTCGAGATGCCTCTCCCATCCAGGAAATTGCATCTCTCTCCTACGTGTGAGTCTCTCAATTGGGTTCTATCTATCTATTGATTGCATTTCATTGACGTATTTGGTTTCTTGTAATGCGGATGTCATAATATGATGAACAAACAAACATGCCCTCAATGCCAGCCAGAACAGCATGCTTATACTCCAGGAGAGCTGCACTGATGCCTCAGGCTCGCTTGTGGTCTATGCCCCCATTGACCTTCCGGCTATCAACATTGTAATGAGTGGTGAGGACCCATCTTACATTCCTCTATTGCCATCAGGGTTCACCATTTTGCCTGACGGCCGTCCCAGCGGAGGTGGAGGTGGAGGTGGGGGGGCTTCAACAAGCTCAAACCCAATGGGAGGCTCCTCAGACTCGCTGATCACTGTGGCATTTCAGATCCTTGTAAGCAGCCTTCCTTCTACAAAGCTCAATGTAGAGTCGGTGACAACAGTCAATAATCTCATTAGCACCACTGTGCAGCAAATAAAGGCTGCCTTGAATTGCCCCAGTGGCTGATGATCTGAAGAGGCCTCAGAAGTTCTCCCCCAACCCCCCACTACCACCCTTCCTTGACTGCAACATACCAGATGGCCTCAGAGGGCTTTTGTTGTGGGCATTCAAGAGGAGGTTTAATTGGTGCTCTCTTTTGGTTTAATTAATGCTCTCATCAAGAGCTGGAACTGGAGCTGGAACTGCTGCTGATGCTGTTGCCAGTCTCATAACAACTTCAAAGATTTTTACAAGGAGTCAAATCATATTTACATTTATAGAGGATGGGAGAACCAGGTGGGGCTTCCGGTATGGGACTAAAGAAGCACTAAGGCGGAGCTAGCAATGCTGGTGACGATGAAGCAATGCATCTTCATCGCCTCCGGCTCTGTTCTTTCTGCAGAATCAGGAGCCCGGAAACCTGAAGTTTCTCCCCTTGCGGCCTCTTTGACGAGCCGTTCGTTTCCAACGAGGTTTGGCTTGGACTTTCTTTCCCCTGCTCGGTTGAAACCTCCGAGTTGTATCTTTTCTTCCCGAATTTTAGGATTTTGGCAGCGAATTCTGGGGCTGTGGATTGGTTCTTAGTTTAGAATTTTGTGTGGCCGGTGGTTCTCTAGTTCTGGAGGTTGATATGGGAGATTTGTTGGGCTTCCGCTCGAGGTGAGGGATTTCGGGGTCGGTTAGGGGTGGTGATGATCGAGATTCCTGGATTGGTTTGGGTTGGTGATGGTTGGGAAGAGGGTACGAACGAAAGCAACGGGTCGTTCGTGGCAGTGAGGAGGCTTGTCAAGGCAGAGGTTGCCTTTCCCCTGCCGACACTTTTTTTAAGCGTCGGCAGTCTACGTGAATTCTCAATGCTACCCCCAAGCATTGGGAAAAAAGAGTTGCTATCCATAATTTTTGCTGTAGTGTTTGATCCTGTCACACCGATACATGACCATAGTTGTGACCATAGCGTATTCGTGATAAGATGATATGCAAATTTAAAATAATGACAAAAGACGTTGACATGATAACCGTGATGGTATGTAACTTGCAATGACTGAAGATATGTAAATCTTGAGTATGATGATATGAAAATTAGAAACATGGACATTATATTAAATACAGTAATATAAAAAATGAGTTCATAAATATTTTAAAAATTATAAGTATTCTAAAGAAAAATAAGATAACAATTATGTCATCCTATGCTCTTGAAAGTTTTATAAGGATTAATCTGCTGAATTATAAATTTATAATTAGTCTTATTTAATAAATATGAACTCATTAAATTATTTTTATTATTTTTTAGAATCCAAAAAATGAAGAGGGATCCGGATAGAAAGTAGTATTTGCTAACTTGTTCTAATTATCTTGAATGTTATTTAGATTTGATAGCCACCGAATACTTTTTGTTTATTATTTAAGTTGTAATAAGAATTTTATTTTATTCTTTATAATGCTAGTTCATAATTTTTTAAATAAATGATAACTTCTGTTGTTGGATGCCTTGTGTTAACGTGCCGTATATATGAATTGCTACATTCCAGATTAGAATCTAGGGCGAGGCAATGATTCTTTTAAACTTCTTCAACCTCTTGCCTCGGCCAGCTTAAAAACCGAGAGCTAAATCCAGCCTATCCACCCACCGACATGCCCGATGTTAAAACCCCCAGGTAAGACACACTTGCTCCGACAATAGTAGTCGATCCAAGCTTTGCCTTAAATAAGCGGTATGCCTTCACAACACTCCACGTTCATCTCAACTTCGGCGCCCACCAAATCCGTACACCACTCCTGGGTAAAGCCGCTAGGTCCCGTTCTAGACTTGTTCGCTAGTGTCACGGCGGCCACGCGGGTGTTGTTACTTCATGTCCAAAGGACAGCCCTCCACCCCCATCCAACCGAGACGCGTGTAGAAATGTTGCTGCCACTTCTCTGACCACAACGCGTTACGCATTGCGCCTCTCTGTCTTTATATCCCCCGAACACCTTCGATGAACCCAAGCACCAGACGTGAAACGTTCGCAATGGAGAGAGAACGGGGAAGCAGCTCCTCGATGACAAGCTTGATGGTGCCCCCAGACGCCAAGCTCCTGCCGGAGATCCTCGAGTACGTCGGCCTATTAGGGAAGAGCGCCGCTGCATACCTTCGTTTCCGGGCCACCTGCAGGTGGCTCCGCTGTTCTTTCCCCTCACCCACGCCATCTCCCCCTTCAGCCCCCTTTCCTGATGCTGCCGCTGGAGCCCCCGGTCTCGGCTCGTTTATCGACATCTTGTTAGTTTTTAATATTTTTTTTTATTTAATTTAGTCTGAGTTAGGCTTTTAAATAATGGGCCTATCTTTTTATACTTTGATGGGCTAGTCTTAGATGTATAAGATCACAAGAGGCATTATTTTTATCCGTAGAAACAAGAAACAATATTTATATGGTGACGTGGTTAATGAAACCATAATAGATTAATTTTCTTCTTGAGAGAAAATCCTTCTTCTATCTTGATTTCTCTTCCAAAAATAATTAGTGTTGGAAATAATCTCAACAAAAATTCGTATCAGAGCCTAGTTCAAAAAAAATTGCTGTCCTTGAAGAGGTAGGATGATCAGCGGTGAGAAGAAAGTTCGGTGAAAGCATTAGCCAGCGAGGAGGACAAGAAGATCGGGCCAGTAGTTGAAACCCATCTCCTTCCATGTCAACGAGAACAGACGATCAAGAAGCCATCGGAAGTGGTGAGTCCCGATCGTTCTGGTAATGCATGGAGAGCAAGTTCCGCACGTCAAGCCTCGTGACCTTTCTTCGTTGACCCATTGTCTCGTCAAGGACCTGCTCAACAACAACTAGAAAGTTTTTTCATAATTCTTTACACAAGTTTCAGGAAGGAGCAAGGCAAGAGATTCCAAGAAGCAAGGCGTGAACGCGAAATTGCTATGGTAGGTGACGTGTTCCTCCCAAAGCTGTCGTTTGACTTCCCATCAACGATTCTTGTGTCAGGCTTCCAAAGAAGGCGTTAGGAAATAGAGACGGAACAGAAACGAACATTGCCTATCCCATGAGGTGATCAACAAAGAAATAGTAAAAAAAAAAATTGCTACAAAAAATTCATGGCAATCGTAAGCAATATTGGTATAAATATCCACCAACCTTCTATCTATATTTTTGATGGAAAAAATTATGATTATTGAAGCATCAAGATGAAGACCTTTTTATTTCACAAGAAGTATGAGATCTAGTTGAGAATGGGTACGAAGACCCAGTTAATCTAACAAATAATCAGAAGGAGCAACTGAAGGACTACAAAAAGAAGGATGCCAAAGCCTTGTTCTTTATCCAACAAGCTGTATCTAAGAAAATTTTTCCCAGAATTATTAGAGCCACCAAATCAAAGGAGGCATGGGACATCTTGCAGGAGGAATTTCAAGGCAACATCAAGGTGAGAGCTATCAAACTTCAAACTTTAAGAAGAGAGTTATATAATTTAAAAATGTAAGAAAGTAAAAACTTGAAGGATTACTTCTCCAAAATTACGAAGACTGTTAAACAAATGAAGAGATATGGTGAAACCATCACCGAGCGAAGAATATGTGAGAAAATCTTGGCTATTTTATCTCTAAAATTTGATACAATAATTATAGTTGTTGAAGAATCTAAAGATCTTTTTGAATTAAGTGTTCATGAATTAATGAAATCTCTTGAAGCTCATGAACAAAGATTGTTTAGGCATAAAGAATCATCAATTGAAAGTGTCTTTCAATCTAAACTCAAAGTGGTTGATAAAAATTCTAAAAAAGAATCACCTAGTCATGCTCCAGTCAAAAGAGAGTCATTCAGAGGTGAAAACCAAAATAGAGGAAGATGAAGAAATATGAAAGGAAGAGGTATAGAAATGCATAAAAATAATTTTTTAAGAAGGCAATATGATGAGAGCACTCAACAAAGGTGCAATATATGTAAAAGGTCTTCTCATGCTAAAAAAGATTGCTGGTTTAGGGAAAAAACACAACGTTATAATTGCAAAAAGTTTGGACATGTTAAAAAGATTATAGGTACAAAGCAAGTGAGCAAGCACACTTTTCAGAAGAAAATAAAGGTCAACAAAGCATACTATATGCATGTCAAACTTCTGAAGAGCAAAGTAATAATATGTGGTATCTTGACAGTGGTTGCAACAATCACATGACAGGAGACAAGTCTATTTTTATGGATATTGACAGTTCTTCAATTTCATAAGTGAAGATGGGAAATGGTGCATTAGTCCAAGCAAGAAGCAAAGGCACAATTGCAATTAATACCAAGAAAGGAAGAAAATTCATTCATGATGTTTTACTTGTTTCAGATTTGAAGCAAAATCACTTGAGTGTTAGACAGCTAATTAAGCATGGGCATATGGTTCACTTTGAAGATAATGTTTGCAAGTTATATGATAGAGGGATGAAAAAATAACTTATGGCAAATATCAAGATGGAGAAAAATAGAAGTTTTCCTCTTATTTTGCACTATGCAAAGGATGCTGCATAGAAGATGGAGGTAAATGATGAGTCATGGTTATAGCACAAAAGGTTTGGGCACTTGAATTTTTAAAGCTTGAGAAGTTTATATCAAAAGAATATGGTGTATGGTCTACCAACAATACATGACAAGAAAGAACCTTGTGAAGGATGTGTACTTTGAAAACAACATAGACAGACATTTCCAAAAGAGCATGTATGGAGAGCCAAAGCACAATTGGAGTTTATTCATACTGATATATATGGACCAGTGAAATCTTCTTCTCATGCAGGTAACATTTACTTCATTATTTTTATTGATGACTATTCAAGGATGACAAGGGTATATTTTATGAGACATAAATCAGAGGCATTTCTTATCTTCAAGAAGTTTAAAAAATTTATGGAAAGACAAAGTGGGCTTTATATCAAGGTGCTGAGAAGTGATAGAGGTGGTGAATACATTTCAAATGAATTTGAAAAATTTTGTGAAGATGATGGTATACAAAGATAATTGACTATTGGCTATACACCAGATCAAAATGGTGTTACAGAAAGAAAGAATCGTACTATTGTTGAGATGTCTAGATCTATGCTCAAAGACAAAGGCCTTCCAAATTCTTATTGGACAGAAGCAGTGAATATAGCAGTTTATCTGATGAATAGATGTCTAACAAAAGCTCTTCAAAATATGATACCATTTGAAGCCTGGTATGGTAGAAAGCCTTTAGTGAAGCATTTCAAAATCTTTGGATGTGTGTGCTATGCATATATTCCGAACGAAAGGAGACATAAACTTGATGAAGTAAGTGAAAAATGTGTCTTTGTTGGATACAGTTCTAAATCAAAAGGTTACAGACTTTTCAGCTTGAAGCAAAATCAAGTGATCATAAGAAGAGATGTTATTTTTAATGAGAAAGTTGCTTGGGATTGGAAGCAAAAGAAAGTTGAAGAAAATATTATTCCTCTTGATGAATAAATTCATGATGCTCAAAATGAAGAAAATAAGGTTGAAGGTTCACCACAAACTTCTCCAAGTTCAAGTCTATCTTCAAGTTCTACTCCTATAAAAATGAGAAGGTTAAGTGACATTTATGCTTCTTATAATTTCTGCATGATTGAGCCTGAAACTTATAAAAATGCTATGCATGAAGAAGTGTGGAACAAGGCAATGCAAGAAGAAATCAATATGATTGAGAAGAACAAAACTTGAAAATTAGTGAAGAAACCAAGTGATAAGGAAGTCATTGGCTTGAAGTGGATCTACAAAATAAAACACAATCCATATGGCACCATTCAAAGACACAAAGCAAGATTGGTAGCAAAGGGATACTCTCAATTACCTGGTATTGATTATCAAGAAACTTTTGCACCTGTTGCTAAACATGATACAATTAGAACTCTTATTTCTATAGCAGCACATAAAAGTTGGAAACTACATCAACTAGATGTAAAGTCTGCATTCTTGAATGGAATATTAGAAGAAGAAATTTATGTTGAACAACTTCAAGGCTTCATCATCAAAGATCAAGAAAACAAGGTATACAAGTTGAAGAAAGCATTGTATGGGCTGAAGCAAGCACCCAGAGCATGGTCTCTCAGATTGATACCTACTTCAATGAAAAAGGTCTTCTAAAAAGTCCAAGTGAGCCAACACTTTATGTGAAGAAGCAAGGTAATAATATTCTTATTGTCTCTCTTTATGTTGATGATTTAATTATTACTGGTAACAATGAGAATATGATCTTGACTTTCAAAAGTGATTTAATGAGAAGATATGAAATGAATGATAAGGGTTTGCTTCATTATTTTTTGGGAATTGAAATCAGTCAAAGAAAAGATGGCATCTTTATCAGTCAAAAGAAGTATGTAGAAGGCATTCTCAAAAAATTCAACATGAAAAATTGCAATAGTATGGAAATACCTTTTGTGGTAAATGATAAGTTGATGAAAGAAGATGAAAGTGATGAAGCCAATGCACAATTATATAGAAGCATTATTGGAAGTTTATTATATCTAATAATTACAAGGCCAGATATAATGTTTGCATCAAGATTACTTTTCAGATTTATGCAAAAGCCAAGTAATATTTACTTTGGACAAGCAAAAAGAGTCTTGAGATACATCAAAGGTACTAAAGATTATGGGATTATGTATGAAAAAAACAATGATGATATTATGAAGTTATTTGGGTTTTGTGATAGTGATTGGGCTTGAAGTATTGATGACATGAAAAGCACATCAGGATATGTATTCTTTTATGGACCAGGTATCATATCTTGGGCATCCAAGAAGCAAGATACAGTGGCATTATCTTCTTTTGAAGTTGAATATGTTTCAACAACTTTGGCAGCACAACAAATAATTTGGTTGAGAAGAATACTTGAAGATATGGGTGAAAAGCAAGAAGAAGCTACTACTCTGCTATGTGACAATAAATCTACTATTTCTATGATAAAGAATCCTATATATCACAGTCACACCAAGCATATCAAAATCAAGTACCATTTCATTAGAGATATGGTAGAAGAAAAAGAAATTGAAGTCAAGTATGTGAAGACTGAAGACCAAATTACATATATCTTCACCAAGGCACTACTCAAGGAGAAATTCTTTCACTTTAGAGATCTCATGGGTATCCAAGAACAACCATTAAAGGAGAGTGTTAAAATATAATGGTTGTTCATTTTTACTATTTTATTTTATTTAATTTAGTCTGAGTTGGGCTTTTAAATAATGGGCCTATCTTTTTATGCCTTGGTGGGATAGCCTTAGATGGATAAGATCATAACAGGGCATTATGTTTATTCGTAAAAATAAGAAATAATATTTATATGGTGATATGGTTAATGAAATAAAAATAGATCAATTTTTTCTTGAGAGAAAATCCTTCTTTTATTTTGATTTCCCTTTAAAAAATAATTAATGTTGGAAACAATCCCAACACACCACCCGCAAACATAACTTCTCTCAGGTTTCCGACGACACTCGGGGTCGGGGTAAGTGCTGCCTGGGCTCTTCCTTTGGATGGCTGTTCCTCACTGGCGCAGATTTTATTCCCTTCCTCCTCAACCCATTTACCGGGGCCGAGATCCCTCTCCCTCCTCTCACCACCATCCCCGGCTTTCCACGTAACTTCCTACCACTATTTGCCACCGCGTCGCGAACTTTCGCTGTATTATCTGGTTATCGAAACCCCAGCTTGATGGTAGAAGAGATGGTGAACATATTCGTCCACCAGGCCGTATTATCTGCCGATCCAACTCTCGACCAGCAGGCCGCCCCAGCCGTCGTGCTTAAATCCTATATTGCATTCCACACCTTCTACTGCCGGCTGGGAGACACATCGTGGACCGAGATAGATATCTCGGACTTCCCTGACTACTCTACTTTCGACATCATACCATTTTTCCAGAGCGGAAACTATGTGCGATCATTGACGGGAATAGTCTGGTGTTACTTGATTTCAGCTGCCCCTCGGTCAGGAAGACGGTGGCCCAGCTGGACTTTCCCAGTTGCATGGTGACATACTTGGTCGAGTCGGCAGGGGAACTGCTGCTGATCACTGAGCACCATGAAACTACCATCACTCCTTACAGAATTAATAAGTCATTCCGTGTGCATAAGATCGATCTGCATGATCTGGCCGGTGACTTAGATCAGCCTCTGCAGGTGACACGAGTCCATAACATTGGCGATCGGGTCCTTTTCTTGGGTCCTGTTCACTCTCTCTCCATTTCTGCTCAAGGTTTCCCTGGGTTTAGGG
Source organism: Calamus simplicifolius (assembly GCA_900491605.1). Taxonomy (NCBI): domain Eukaryota; kingdom Viridiplantae; phylum Streptophyta; class Magnoliopsida; order Arecales; family Arecaceae; genus Calamus; species Calamus simplicifolius. The sequence continues at coordinate 52,168 of UESW01001408.1, forward strand.
GGAATTGCATCTACTATGTCAACGCTCACAACTTGTATGACGCCACAGGCCATGCTGGGGCTGATTTCATCGGCGTCTTCAACTTAGAGGACTGCTGTTATGAAGATGGATGGGATTGCTCCGTGGAGGACTAAGGCGACAATGCATTGGTGGGTGTCTCCAAATCTCCGCAAGGGGGATGCATGATGCGGTGGAAGTCTAGGTAGCAAACTTGTTAGTCTCTATCGTTATGTTATTCTGTGTGCTCGCTGTTTGGGGACCTCATTTTAAGGTTTATTCTGAAGTGTGAACTTGTTGCTTTTATGGTCTTGTTATTCTGTGCTGGATGTCATTTGAAGAGATTCTAAAGTGTTTTGTAAATATTAAAATGTAACGGTTGTTCTTGTTAATTTTAAAGTGCTATATTTTATTTTTGATTTAGTCTATGTTGGGCTCATATATATATATATATATATATATATATATATAGTTGAACTTGTGTTATTATGGTCGTTTTATGTTTTGATGTATAAATTTATGCGAAATGAGGTAGCCTCAAATGTAAGATAGATATTATGTTTAAAATATTGTAAATATGGATGAACTCTACGTATGCTTTTCTTGTTGAGAAAAAAAATCAGTCGTCTTCTTCCCTACTTTCTCTGTTCTTATTTCTCTTCTTCTTCTCCCACTCCTTCATCTTGGTTCATGGCCAGATCCATGGCGAGAGGGCCTGATCTCCATTCTCTCTTTTTCTTTCTCGTATACTTTTTGTGTTCTCTCCTACTCCTTTCATTTTTTTTCTCCTTCCGCTTTTTAGCCCGACGAAGTGGGCGGTGGAGATCAAAACTGAAGGCTGATGGTGGAAACCAATCCCATCAGAAATTAGTATCAGAGCCAAAGGTGCTTGTAGATGAATGGGAGAAGAAAGGCCAGACATGATGACTGTGGCTTCTTAGATCTGAAAAAAAAAAAATTGCATTTCCGTCTGAAAGAGGCCTTCTATTCTACCTGGGAAAGGGCACTTGGAGACATGAGAATTGAACAGAATTTGTCACTTTTAAAAAAAGAAAGTGGGGAAGGAAAGAAGACAAAGATGCTGGTTTGGTTCATAGCAAGCGGAGAAAATAAACATGACAACACTATCTTAAAATATTTCCATGGCAAGCTCAAGTAATATGGGTATGAGCATCAATCAGCCTTCTATTCCTATCTATGATGGAGAAAATTATGATTATTGGAGCATCAAAGTGAAGACCATTTTCATTTCACAAGAAATTTGGGATTTAGTGGAGAATGGGTATGAAGAGCCATCTACTCCAACCAACCAATAAAGGGAGCAATTGAAGGACTATAAAAAAAAGGATGCCAAAGCCTTGTTTAATAAAGGGAGCAATTGAAGGACCATAAAAAGAAGGATGACAAAGCCCTGTTCTTCACCGTGTTTGATAAAGATTTTTTTAAGAATCATTAGAGCCATTAAATCAAATGAGGCATGCGATATTTTGCAAGAGGAATTACAAGAAAACACTAAAGTGAGAGCTATCAAACTTCAAACTCTAAGAATAGAGTTAGATAATTTGAGAATATAAAAAAAAAAGAAATTAAAGGATTACCTCTCCAAAATCATAGAGATTGTTAATCAAATGAAGAGCTTTGGTAAAACCATCATCGAGAAAAGAAAATGTGAGAAAATTTTAGCTAATTTGCCTTCAAAATTTGATACAATAGTTACAATTATTGAAGAATTTAAAGATCTTTCTATGTTAAGTGTTCATGAGTTGACGAGATCTCTTAAGTCTCATGAGCAAAGATTATTTTGGCATAAAGAATTATCAATTGAAAGTGTCTTTCAATCTAAATTCAAAATATTTGACAAAAGTTCTAAAAGAGAATCATCTAGTCATGCATAAGTTAAAAGAGAGTCATTTAGAGGTGGAAACCAAAGTAGAAGAGGAGGAAGAAATATGAGAGGAAGAGGTATACAAAGGCAAAAAAATAACCTTCCAAAAGGATAAAATGATGATAGCACTCAACAAAAGTATAATATATATAAAGATCTTCTCATATTGAAAAAGATTATTCGTTTAAGAGAAAATCTCAATATTATAATTGTAAAAAGCTTGAACATGTTCAAAAAGACTATAGGTAGTAAGCAAGTGAACAAGCGCACTTCTCTAAAGAAAATGAAGGTGAGCAAAGCACATTCTATAAATGTCAAACTGCGAAGGAGTAAAGGAATGATGTATGGTATCTTGATAGTGGATGTAACAACTACATGACCGGTGACAAATCCATCTTTGTGGACATTGATAGTTCTTCAATCTCACAAGTGAAGATGAAAAATAGTATACTAGTCCAAACAAGAGGCAAAGGCACAATTGTATTAATACAAAGAAAGGGAGAAAGTTCAGCCATGATATTTTACTTGTTTCAGACTTGAGAAAAAATCTCTTAAGTGTTGGAGAATTGTTTGAGCATGAATATATGGTGCACTTTAAAGACAATGGTTGCAAGATATATGATAAAGGAATGAAAAAGCAACTTATAGCAAATATCAACATGGAGAAAAATATAAGCTTTTCTCTTATTTTGCACTATACAAAGAATGTTGCATGGAAGATGAAAGTGAATAATGAGTCATGGCTATAGCACAAAAGGCTTGGGCACTTAAATTTTTGAAGCTTGAGAAGTTTACATTAAAAGAATATGGTGTATGGTCTACTAGCAATACATGACAAGGAAGAAACTTGTGAAAGATGTGCACTTGAAAAATAACGTAAAGAGACATTTCCAAAGAAGCATGTATGAAGAACCAAAGCACCATTGGAGCTTATTCACAATGACATATGTAGACCCATGAAAACTCCTTCTCATGCCAATAACATATACTTTATTATTTTTATTGATGACTATTTAAGGATAACATTGATGTACTTTATGAGATAAATTCGAGGCATTCATTATCTTCAAGAAGTTCAAAAATCTTATGACAAAACAAAGTAAGCACTACATCAAGGTGTTAAGAAGTGATCGAGATGGTGAATACAAATGAATTTGAGAAGTTTTGTGAAGATATTGTGCAAAGATAATTGACCATGGGCTATACACTGAAACAAATTGAAGTTGCCAAAAAAAATCATACTATTATTAAGATGGCCAGATCTATACTCAAAGATAAAGTTTTTCCAAATTCTTTTTGTGTGAAAGCAATGTATATGATGGTATACCTGAAGAATAGATGTCCAACAAAAGTTCTCCAAAATATAACACCATTTGAAGTCTTGGTCTAGTACAAAGCCTTTGGTGAAGCATTTCAAAGTCTTTGGATGTGTGTGCTAAACAAATATTCCAAAGGAGAGAAAATATAAACTTGATGAAGTGAATGAAAAATGCATCTTTGTTGGATATAGTTTTAAATCAAAAGGTTACAGACTTTTTAACTTGAAGCACGATAAAGTGATCATAAGAAGAGATGTTCTTTTTAATGAGAAAGTTGCTTAGGATTGGAAGGAAAAGAAAGTTGAAGAAAATATTATTCTCTTGATGAAAAAATTCATGATGCTCAAAATAAAAAAAAAAATAAGGTGGAAGCTTCACCACAAACTTCTTCAAATATAAGTCCATCACTCACCTCAAGCTCAAGTTCATCTCCAAGTTATATTCCCATAAGAATGAAAAGCCTAAGTGACATTTATGCCACTTGTAATTTTTGCATGATTAAGCTCAAAACTTATGAAAATGCTATGCATGAAGAAATGTGAAACAAGATAATGCAAGAAGAAATTAATATGATTGAGAAGAACAAAATTTAGGAGTTAGTAGAGAAATCAATCGATAAGGAATTCATTGGCTTGAAGTGAATCTACAAGACAAAACACAATCCGAATGGATCCATTCAAAGATACAAAGCAAGATTGGTAGCAAAAGGATACTTCCAACTACTCGAGATTAATTATCAATAAACTTTTGTACCAGTTGCTCGATATGATACAGTTAGAAATTTTATTTTTATGGCAGCACATAAAAATTAAAAACTGTACCAACTAGATGTAAAGTCGGCATTCTTGAATGGAGTGTTGAAAAAAAAAATTTGTTGAACAAACTCAAGACTTCATAATCAAAGGTCAAAAAAGTAAGGTATACAAGTTGAAGAAAGCATTGCATGGGTTGAAGCAAGCACGCCGAGCATGGTACTCTCAAATTGATACCAACTTCAATGAGAAATTTTTTTAAAGAAGTCCAAGTGAACTAATGCTTTATGTGAAGAAGTAAGGTAATGATATTCTCATTATCTATCTTTATGATGATTATTTAATTATTATTGGTAACAATGAGAATATGATTTTGACTTTCAAAAGTGATATGATGAAAAGATATGAAATGAATGATATGGGTTTGTTCCATTGTTTTTATGAATTTAAATCATTCAAAAAAAAAGATGGCATCTTTATTTGTCAAAAGAAATATGTAGAAGGCATTCTTAAGAAGTTTAAAATGAAAAATTGCAATGTTATGCAAATACCTTTGGTGGTAAATGAGAAGTTCATGAAAGAAGATAAAAGTGATAAAGCCAATGCACAACTATATAGAAGCATTGTTGGAAGCTTGTTGTATCTTATAATTACAAGGCCGAACAACATGTTTGCATAAGTTTACCTTCTAAATTCATGCAAAGACCAAGCAAGGTTTACTTTAGACGAGCAAAAAGAGTCTTATGATACATCAAAGGCACTAAAAATTATGGGACCATATATCAAAGAAACAAGAATGATAATGTAAAGTTATTTGGGTTTTGCGATAGTGATTGGGCCAAAAGCATTGATGATATGAAGAGCACATCAGGTTATATATTCTTTTTTGAATCTATTATCATATCTTGGGCATCCAAGAAGTAAGATACTATGGCATTATCATCTTCGAAAGTCAAATATATTTCAACTATCTTGGCGGCACAATAAATAATTTGTTGAGAAGAATACTTAAAGATTTGAGTGAGAAATAAGAATAAGCTACTATACTACTATGTGACAACAAGTCTACTATTTCTATGACAAAGAATCCTATCTATCGTAGCTGCACCAAGCAAATTAAAATCAAGTACCATTTCATAAAAGATGTGGTAGAAGGAAAAGAAGTTCAAGTGATGTATGTGAGGACTCAGTACCAAATGGTGGACATCTTCATAAAATGTAATGGTTGTTCTTGTTAATTTATAAGTGCTAAGTTTTATTTTTGATTTAGTATATGTTGGGCTCATATATAGTTGAACTTATGTTATTATGGTGATTTTATGTTTTGATGTAAAAACTTATGCAGGGTGTGATAGCCTCATATATGAGAGGAAAATTATGTTTAAAATATTGTAGATATGGATGAACCCTAGATCTATTTTTCTTGTTGAAAATGAAAACTAGCCATTTCCTTCCCTGCTTCCTCTTTTCTTATTTTTATTTTTCTTCTCCTATACCTTCATCTAATTGGTTCATGGCCTGATCCATGGCGAGAGGGCCTAATCTCCATTTTGGCTCTTTTTTTTCTCGTGTAATTTTTGTGTTCTCTCCTCCTCCTTTCATTTTTCCTCTTTTCGCTTTTTAGCCTGACGAAGTGGACGGTGGAGATCAAAATCGGGGGCTGATTGTGGAAAACAATCCCATCAGTAAACACGTTCTATGCACTTTTTTGTTTGCCAATCTTCTTCTACTACTTCCTTTTGCAATCCTTCTTACTCAAATTATAATTTTAGTATATTAGCTTGCTTGCAAGATAATTGTGTTTCCTCTAACCACAATAGTTGACATCCAAATCAAGAGACATGCCAACAAATATTGGCATGCACCACACATTTAGGTTGTGTTTGGTGCATCGTCAGGCAAGCCTAAATAGTAATATGGATTGCCTGCAAGATAGATTAGCACTAGATATATACAAGTAACGTTGATTACTGTATTTGGTATACACAGATAATATTACAATAATATTGATTACTGTGTTTCGTATGACAAACAGATTACCAGTTATATAACATCAAATTTTTAAAATACCCCTAAATCAAATCTATTAAAAATTCATATACTATATATATTTGGTTTTAAAAAATTTGTATTTATAAATGATAATGCCTAAATTTGATGATCCTAAAATTAAGAAAATGATACTTTACATATAACAAAATGGAACAAACAGGATCTAAATATGCAGCATACATAATAAAAATTACTAACATAAAATCTAATAATAAATTAAACAGTAATAAGTAATATAAATAATTCAACAACAATCTAAACAGTAATATAATATAAATATCTTCTTTCAAAATTTTAAAAATCTTTTAATTATCAAAGAAAAAGCATTTGTAGTTTGTTAAAATAGCAACACAACACAAAAGTTAGTATGTTCAAATCCAAAACTACTAATAAAACTATTTGCTAGCTAACCAAATGTTTTTGCCAAACTATCATAGATAAATAACCAAACAACCACAACATCTAAAACAATCACAACTGGCAACATAGATGTCCTAACTATGACTCAAACCAAGGATATCCAATACATGACATTTTTTCAACCCCTGAGGTAATGAAAAGAAGTAAGTTAGACTTGCACTATCATGAGCAATTATCAATCCAACTTTAACCATCATGACTCATGCAACTCCAAATCTTCAATATCTACTATTGCCTCATAAGCATTCTTTTTCATCTCTTGATCATTTGTAAGAAACTAAAAACAATATATGCTTACTTATAATTACCTTTACCTACATTTTGACACATTACTTCAAGATTATTTATAGTTTTAATCAAAGTGCCTGTAAAAACAACTTCTTCCTCATTAGAAGCCTTTCTTTTTCTTGATCCTAATGAAGAAGCGCTTTGTTAAACATGACCGGTAGGAGTTTGGGGAATAAAGTTGCTACTCTCAAATTCGGTAAGATCTATAAGTTGTACCTCCTCTTCACAATTCATTGCTTCTGTAAGGGTTTTATTAGCTACATCTGCAGAATCCTCAGTCCTTTGACCTGTTGCATGACCTTTCTCAAATATGATCAAGAGTTTCTCTAAATATAAGAATGGCTTATTCCAAAGGCCAGATGCTTGAGGATGACTCTATCATAATGAATCAATATAAATTGAGTAAACTATATGTAACACATCAAAAATTAAATAAGAATGAAGAATTAATTAATATATTATGCATTTACCTTGATCCAATTGCTTCATACATCATGATCATAAGAAATACATTTTCTTGTATCATCCCATCCAAAACCTAATGTATTCAACATATCATAAATAGCACCATATTATTGTTTCAACAACTTGAACCTTGATTGGATGTGTGGATGAGCCTTGATGATACAATTAAGTATCTTGTTTGCCATCATTTTCTCCAATTGAGGTAAGAACCTGACCTTAAAATTGCCACCTTCTTCCCTCTACATAGGATCATTCTTCAAATTAAGCAGACATCCAATTAATATGGCATCTTCCTTTGCATTCCATTGATGCTTCTTCCCTGGTTCCTCCTTTGACTTAAAGAAGCATCCATATCTAAAAGAGAATTACCTAAAACAAAAGATAATAGATGTTTATATTGTAAATTTAAATAACGACAATAATAAGTTGAATAAAGATAAACAATCTAAAAATAACAGTAATAAGCATCCATATTCCAAATGATAGTAACAAGGTTCATATTAAATTTGCAAGAAGGTTCATAATGAAGAAAGACTTAAATACATAAAATATATAGTAATACATAGCAAAATTTGCAATAGTATTGGGAATCTAAGAGGGATGCATAGGTAGAATTAGGTTGCGACTGGCATGGCTCCCCTCTACTACCCGTAGAGTGAGGGACATTTGTTGTCTCATAGATAAATTTTCTCCTCTCTCTCTTATTCATGTAGTGTAAAACAAAGCTTACCCTTTCTCCTCGGTTCATCATCTCCTACCTATGCAACCATAGCGTGGAAGCATGAGGAACTCTGATAGCTCCCCACCGCCTCACAATCCGGGTCTCCAACAATGAGGTAAGTCCTCATTGCTTCCTTCCCTCTTTCCTAAGAGTAGACCTTTATAGTTTATATATAATATTAATAAAATATAGTGGGGAATGTGTCATTCCTCGCATGGGTCAATTCTAAATCAATTTTCACCTATCTTCAAATAATTGACTAGCAGTAAGAAGGTAAAGACGAGATAAAACATATAAAAATAAAAAGAATATTTGCCATCAAACTTTACACTCAAAAGTGACATTTATATATACACACACATATAAAATTTATACTTTATTAAATATTTAAATTTTATTAGACGTGTATGATAGAGAACCATCAACTTGATTATATAGACATATATATAATTTTGTAAAGAAAAACATCTAGTATCATCTTGAAAGATTTTTATTTTTTGAGCAGACTATATTTGTTAGTATGAATAATGCAATAGATGTTACCTACATGAGAATGAGTTTTCATAGGTCCACATATGTTAGCATGAATAAGCTCCAATGGTGCTTTGGCTCTCCATACATGCTCTTTTAGAAATACTTCTCTATGTTGTTTTCCAAATGCACATCCTTCACAGGGTTCTTCCTTGTCATGTATTGCTGGTAGACCATACACCATATTCTTTTGATATAAACTTCTCAAGCTTTTAAAGTTTAAGTGCCCAAACCATTTGTGCCATAGCCATGACTCATCATTTACTTCCATCTTCCATGCAGCATCCTTTGCATAGTGCAAAATAAGAGGAAAGCTTCTATTTTTTTTCATCTTGATATTTGCCAAAAGTTGCTTATTCATCCCTCTATCATATAACTTGCAAACATTATCTTCAAAGTATACCATGTGTCCATGCTCAATCAATTGTTCAACATTTAAGAGATTTTGCTTCAAGTCTGGAACAAGTAAAACATCATGAATGAACTTTTTTTATTTCTTGGTATTATTTGGAATTATGCCTTTGCCTCTTGCTTGGACTAGAACACCATTTCCCATCTTCACTTATGAAATTGAGGAACTGCCAATGTCCACAAAAATAGATTTATCACCAGTCATGTGATTGCTGCATCCACTGTCAAGATACCACACATTATTTCTTTGCTCTTCTGCAGTTTGACATGCATATAGTGTGCTTTGTTCACCTTTATTTTCTTCTGAGAAGTGTGTTTGCTCACTTTCATTGTACCTGTAATTTTTTTGAATATGTCCAAATTTTTTACAATTATAACATTGGGGTTTTCCCCTAAACCAGCAATCTTTTTCAGCTTGAGAAGACCTTTTACATATATTACACCTTTGTTGAGTGCTCTCATCATATTGCCTTCTTAAAAAATTATTTCTTTGCATTTCTCTACCTCTTTATTTTATATTTTTTCATCCTTCTCTACTATAATTTTTACCTTTGAATGACTCTCTTTTGACTGGAAAATGACTAGATGATTATTTTTGAGAATTTTTATCAACCACTTTGAGTTTAGATTGAAAGGCACTTTCAATTGATGATTCTTTATGCCTAAACAATCTTTGCTCATAAGCTTCAAGAGATCCCATCAATTCATGAATACTTAATTCAGAAAGATCTTTAGATTCTTCAATAATTGTAAATATTGTATAAAATTTTGGAGATAAACTAGCCAAGATTTTCTCACATATTTTTTGCTCGGTGATAGTTTCACCATAGCTCTTCATTTGATTAATAGTCTCCATAATTCTGGAAAAGAAATCCTTCAATTTTTTTATTTTTTTTGCATTCTCAAATTATCTAACTCCCTTCTTAGAGTTTGAAGTTTGATAGCTCTCATCTTGATGTTGCCTTGAAATTCTTCCAGCAAGATGTCCTATGCCTCCTTTGATTTGGTGGCTCTAATAATTCTGAAAAAAAGTTTTTTAGACATAGCTTGTTGGATGAAAAATAGGGCTTTGGCATCCTTCTTTTTGTAATCCTTCAATTGCTCCTTTTGATGATTTGTTGGATTAACTGGTTCTTCGTACCCATACTCTACTAGATCCCATTCTTCTTGTGAAATAAAAAGGGTTTTCATCTTGATGCTTCAATAATTATATTTTTCTCCATCAAAAATAGGGATAGAAGGTTGGTTGATATTCATACCAATATTGCTTAATGTTGCCATGAATCACATCAGCAATTATTATTATTATTATTATTATTATTATTATTATTATTATTATTATTATTATTTTAAAGCAATTTCCTTTGATCAAAATGGAGAGATGGAGATTGTGAAAAGTAGTTTTACTTTTTTTTTCAGGCTTTCCTCTTCTCCCTTTTCTCCAAAGGCCTACTATTGTTGCAGAAAAGGATTATGTTATGTACCTTGGAGGGTGTTCCTTTCACGAAGAGATGTCCTAGCTAAATCTGGCAGAAGAGAAGTTGGAGATGGATGGATTTCGTATCTCTCCTCCAAACCACTAGCTATTTTTTTAATCCTTCTGAAGATGTTAATGGCTGCTAACTTTGTAGAACCCTCTTGACCGGTCCTCACCTAATCATCAAGTGGCCTTGGAAAAAATGAAAGAAGACGAGCCTCCATCTGGGGACGAGTTTGAGGAACTCGATCTGCCATGGAGATTTCATGAAGAAACTCCTGTGATGCAAAACCGATGGGATTTTTGTTGTTGATGGGTGCTGATCTGCTGTGCTGGCTCTAATCTCCTCCTCTTCTTCAACGGCTTTCTCAACCTTCCTTGGTTGCCTTGTATAGAATCAAAAAGGTGAAAGATCCCTTTTTTCCTTTTTGTTACTTCGATCTTTTGCCACGCTGCAAGATTTCTTTGCAACCAAGCTCTATACCAATTTTTGTTGGGATTATTTTCAACATATATTATTTTTGGAAGAGAAATCAGGGTAGAGAAAGGTTTTCTCTCAAGAAAAAAAATAGATCTATATTTTCATTAAGCACATCACCATATAAATATTATTTCTTGGTTATACGAATAAACATAATGCCTCTTATGATCTTATCCATCTCAGACTACCACACCAAAGCATAATAAAATAGGTCCATTATGTAAAAGCCCAACTCAGACTAAATAAAATAAAAAAATACTAACAAAACTAACAACCATTATATTTTAACAATCCTTTGATCATCTTCGATGAACCCAAGCACCAAACGTGAAACGTTCACAATGGAGAGAGATCGGGGAAGCAGCTCCTCGATGACGAGCTTGACGGTGCCCCCAAATGCTAAGCTCCTACCAGAGATCCTCGAGTACGTTGGCCTAATAGGGAAGAGTGCTGCTGCATACCTTCATTTTCGAGCCACCTGCAGGTGGCTCTTCGCTATTATTTCCCCTCACCCATGCCATCTCCCCCGTCAGCCCCTTTCCTAACACTACCACTAGAGCTCGATATTGGCCTCAGCTCGTTTATCGACATCGCCACCACCCACAAACATAACTTCTCTCAGGTTTTTGATGACACTCGGGGTCGAGGTAAGTGCTACCTGGGCTCTTCCTTTGGATTGTTGTTCCTCACTGGCGCAGATTTTATTCCCTTCCTCCTTAACCCATTTACCAGGGCCGAGATCCCTCTCCCTCTTCTCACCACCATCCCTGGCTTTCCACATAACTTCCTACCGCTATTTTCCACCATATCGCAAACTTTCACTGTATTATCTGGTTATTGTTAAAATATAATGGTTTTTAGTTTTTAGTATTTTATTTTATTTTATTTTTTAGTTTATGTTGAGCTTTTACATAATGGGCCTATTTTATTATGCTTTGATATGGTAGCCTTATACGGATAAGAAGCATTATGTTTATCCGTAGAACAAGAAACAATATTGTTATCATAGTGGTGTGCTTATGAAACTCTAGATCTATTTTCTCTTCTTGAGAGAAAACTTTTCTCTACCCTAATTTCTCTTTCAAAAATAATCTATGTTGAAAATAATCCCAACAAAAATTGGTATCAGAGCCTGATTGCAAAGGAATCTTGTAGCATGGCAAAAGATCGAAGAAACAAAAGAAGAGATCTTTTGGTTTTCTTGATTTTATATACGATGACCGAGGTTGAGAAAGCCGATGAAGAAGAGGTGAAGATTGGATGAAGCGGTGCTTTCCTTCCATGCATAGCCAATGAGTTCTTGCATTAGGATGGAGATTCCATCCATAATTGTGAAGGAGAAGATGTGCACCACCTCATCATCACCGAGCCACCTTGCTTTCTCATGATTGAAGCCGGTGGTTTGAAGGAGAGATATGGATCCCACCAAACTCCGTCTACCTCCAGCAATTTTCTCCTTCCAAAGCAATCTTGAAGCCGCCCAGGTGGTTGACCGCCCAGGAGATTGACTTCCATCCATGAGTTCAGTGTCAGGTTTCCAAAGAAGGCTCTTTGGCATTAGGGAACAACCTCCAAGGAGTGGATCTTTGATGAAAAGGGAGAAAAAGAAATCTTGAAAAAAAAAATATTATTGGCTTGATTCATGGAAAGCTTAAGCAATCTGGGGATGACTATCAATCAACCTTCTATTTCTATCTTTTGATGGAAAAAAATATAATTATTGAAGTATCAAGATGAAGACCCTTTTTATTTCATAAGAGATATGGGATCTAGTAGAGGATGGGTATGAAGAGCCAGTTAATCCAACAAATCATCAGAAGAAGTAACTGAAGGATTACAAAAAGAAGGATGCTAAAGCCCTGTTCTTCATCCAACAAGCTATATCTGAGAAACTTTTCTTCAGAATCATTAGAGCCACCAAATCAAAGGAGGCATGGGACATCTTGTAGGAGGAATTTCAAGACAACATCAAGATAATAGCTATCAAAATTTAAACTCAAAGAAGAGAGTTAGATAATTTAAAAATGCAAGAAAATAAAAAATTGAAGGATTACTTTTCTAAAATTATGAGACTGTTAATCAATTGAAAAGCTATAGTGAAACCATCACCGAGCAAAGAATATGTGAGAAAATTTTGGCTAGTTTATCTTTAAAATCTGATACAATAGTTACAATTATTGAAGAATCTAAAGATTTTTCTATTCTAAGTGTTCATGAATTGATGTGATCTCTTGAAGTTCATGAGCAAAGATTGTTTAGGCATAAAGAATCATCAATAGAAAGTACCTTTTAATCTAAACTCAAAGTGGTTGATAAAAATTCTAAAAAAGAATCATCTAGTCATGCTCCAGTCAAAAGAGTCATTCAGAGGTGAAAACCAACGTAGAAGAAGAGAAAGAAATATGAAAGGAAGAGGTAGAGAAATGCAAAGAAATAATTTTTCAAGAAGGCAATATGATGAGAACACTCAACAAAGGTGCACCATATGTAAAAGATCTTCTCGTACTAAAAAAGATTAATGGTTTAAGGGAAAACATCAAACAATCTTTGATGAAGTAAGTAAAAAATGCATCTTTGTTGGATACAATTCTAAATCAAAAGGTTACAAACTTTTCATCTTGAAGAAAAAATATAGTGATCATAAGAAGAGATGTTATTTTCAATAAGAAAGTTGCTTAGGATTGAAAGCAAAAGAAAGTTGAAAAAAATATTATTTCTCCTGATGAAGAAATTAATAATGCTCAAAATGAAGAAAATAAGGTTAAAGGTTTACCATAAACTTTCCAAGTGTAAGTCCATTTTTAACTTCAAGTTCAAGTCCATCTTCAAGTTTCTACTCCTATAAAAATGAGAAGATTAAGTGACATTATGCTTCTTGTAATTTCTGCAGGTTTGAGCCTGAAACTTATGAAAATACTATGCATGAAGAAGTGTGGAACAAGGCAATGTAAGAAGAAATTAATATGATTAAGAAGAACAAAACTTGGGAGTTAGTGAAGAAACAAAGTGATAAGAAAGTCATTGGTTTCAAGTAGATCTACAAGACAAAACACAATTCAGATGGAACCATTCAAAGATACAAAGTAAGATTGGTAGGAAAGGGATAATCTCAATTACCTAGTATTGATTATCAAGAAAATATTGCTAGACATGATACAATTAGAACTCTTATTTCTATAGTAGCATATAAAAGTTGAAAACTACAACTAGATATAAAGTCAGCATTTTTGAATGGAGTATGAAAAAAGAAATTTATGTTGAACAACCTCAGGCTTCATCATCAAAGGTCAAGAAAATAATGTATACAAGTTAAAAAAAAGCATTATATGGGCTGAAGCAAGCACCCAGAGCATGGTACTCTCAAATTGACACCTACTTCAATGAAAATATTTTCTAAGAAGTTCAAGTGAACCAACACTTTATGTAAAGAAGCAATGTAATGATATTCTCATTATCTCTCTTTATGTTGATGATTTAATTATTACTAGTAATAATGAGAATATGATTTTAACTTTAAAAGTGATATAATGAGAAGATATGAAATAAATAATATGGGTTTGCTTCATTATTTTTTAAGAATTTAAATCAGTCAAAGAAAAGATGGCATATTTATCAGTCAAAAGAAGTATGTAGAAGATTCAAAATGGAAAGTTACAATAGTATGGAAACACCTTTTACGATAAATGAAAAGTTGATGAAAGAAGATGAAAGTGGTGAAGCCAATGTACAATTATACTGAAGCATTATTGAAAGTTTATTATATCTAATAATTACAGGGCCACACATAATGTTTGCATCAAGTTTACTTTACTTTGGACAAGCAAAAAGAGTCTTGAGATACATCAAAGATACCAAAGATTATGGGATCATGTATGAAAGAAACAATGATGATATTGTGAAGTTATTTTGGTTTTGTGATAGTGATTGGGCTGGAAGCATTGATGACATGAAAAGCACATCAGGTTATGTATTTTTTTATGGATCAGATGTAATATCTTGGGCATCCAAGAAGTAATTAAGGTACAGTGGCATTATCATCTTCTAAAGCAGAATATGTTTCAACTACTTTGACAACACAACAAATAATTTGGTTGAGAAGAATATTTGAAGATATGGGTAAGAAGTAAGAAGAAGCTACTACTTTACTATGTAACAACAAATCTACTATTTCTATGATAAAGAATCATATATATCATAGCCGCACCAAGTATATCAAAATCAAGTACCATTTCATAAAAGATGTGGTAGAAGAAAAAGAAATTGAAGTCAAGTATGTGAAGATTTAAGACTAAATTATAGATATCTTTACCTAAGCACTACTCAAGAAGAAATTCATTCATTTTAGAGATCTCATGGATATCCAAGAATAACCATTAAATAAAAGTGTTAAAATATAATGGTTGTTAGTTTTAGTATTTTATTTTATTTATTATTTTTTTTGTGTTGAGCTTTTACAAATGGACCTATTTTATTATGCTTTGGTGTGGTAGCCTTATACCGATAAGAAGCAATATGTTATCTGTAGAACAAGAAACAATATTGTTATCGTGGTGGTGTGCTTATGAAACCTTATATCTATTTTTTTTCTTCTTAAAAGAAAACTTTTCTCTATTCTAATTTTTCTTTCAAAAATAATCTGTGTTGGAAACAATCCTAATAGTTATCGACCCCCAACTTGAAGGTAGAAGAGATGGTGAACATATTTGTCCACCAGGCCGTATTATCTGCTGATCCAACTCTCGACCATCAGGCCGCCACAGCCGTCTTGCTTAAATCCTATATTGCATTCCACAGCTTCTACTGCCGGCTGGGAGACACATCGTGGATCGAGATAGATATCTCGGACTTCCTTGACTACTCTACTTTCGACATCATACCATTTCCAGAGCGGAAACTATGTGCGACCATTGATGGGAATAGTCTGGTGTTACTTGATTTTAGCTGCCCCTCAGTCAAGAAGACGGTGGCCCAGCTGGACTTTCCTAGTTGCATGGTGACATACTGGTCGAGTCGGCCGGGAACTGCTGCTGATCACTGAGCACCACGAAACTACCTTCACTCCTTACAGAATTAATAAGTTATTCCGTGTGCATAAGATCGATCTGCATGATCTGGCCGGTGACTTACATGGGCCTCTGCAGGTGACATGAGTTCATAGCATTGGCGATCGGATCCTTTTCTTGGGTCCTGGTCACTCTCTCTCCATTTCTGCTCAAAATTTCCCTGGGTTTAGGGGAAATTGCATCTACTATGTCAATGCTCACATGTATGACTCCATAGGCCCTGCTGGGGCTGATTTCATCGGCGTCTTCAACTTAGAGGACTGCAGTTCTAAGATATCTTTGATTTGAGTGAGATGGATGGGATTGCTCCGTGGAGGACTAAGGCGACAATGCATTGGTGGGTGTCTCCAAATCTCCGCAAGGGGATGCATGATGCGGTAGAAGTCTAGGTAGCAAATTTGTTAGTCTCTATCGTTATGTTACTCTCTGTGCTCGCTGTTTGGGGACCTCATTTTAAGGTTTATTCTGAAGTGTGAACTTGTTGCTTTTATGGTCATCTTATTTCGTGCCGGATCTCATTTGAAGAGATTCTAAAGTGTGTTATAAATGTTAAAAATGTAATGGTTGTTCTTTGTTAATTTTTAAGTGCTATATTTTATTTTTGATTTAGTATATATTAGGCTCATATATATAGTTGAACTTATGTTATTATGATGGTTTTATGTTTTTATGTATAAACTTATACAGAGTGGGGTAACCTCACATGTAAGTGGGGTATTATGTTTAAATATTATAAATATGGATGAACCCTATATCTATTTTCTTGTGAGAAAAAAAAAAAACCAATCATCTTCTTTCCTACTTCCTCTTTTCTTATTTTTCTTCTTCTCCTCCCACGCCTTCATCTTGGTTCATGGCCAGATCCATGGCAAGAAGGCCTGATCTCCATTCTCTTTTGGCAAATAAATACTTTAGTAAAATGAGTGCAACTTAATATATAAATTTGGAGTAATAATTGAAAATTAAACAAAAAAAATTAAGGAGAGAGATGCCACTCTCCTTTGCTTTTTATTTTGCCTATAGATATCTTCTCTCATAGATTTCTCTCATTTTATATATAATTACAGTTTCACCAGAGTCTCTATGTGTAGAGAGAGAGAGAGTGTGTGTGTGTGTGTGTGTGTGATGCCGCACTTGGCAGGGGTCAAGCTCTCATGGAAAAGTTCAACAAATATCTTGGTTTAAAAATTCTTCTAGTTTTGCAATATATTTAAACATGCTCATGGATACTTAGTAGTCTTGGTAAGGTAAAATTCAGAACAAGCTTGCAAATGTAGAGTAATTGGTAACATTTTTTCTTTTCTTTAAGAAAATTTGCCATGGACCATTTATCTCAGGGAAACAACTAATATTACAGTCATTGCATGAATACCTCCAAACTAATTAAGTTCAATTCTCAGGTTGCAATCAGGTCGTTGTCAGACGTAGCGTGCCCAGAAGTACCCTTGAGCGCCCATCAAAATGATGGGTGGCCGTTTTTCCCACCGACCCACTGCATATTCGAAGTCTAAATGATGGGGAGATTTGACCAAGATATCTCTGGGTGAAAGCAATATATAGATGAGAAGGACAGCCTTGCACTAAACTAAGCCTACAATTGGATTTTTAGAACTTAGAATTAGATTGTGGTGTTGGAGAAGCCGTCACACTCCACATGTAGCTGACCAACAGAGATTCACCTCTCATGGAGATCCTACCATGCGGTGCTTTCTAACTGTCAAAAGAATACTTGGAAACTCTTTGGCCGTTAGAATCTTTACATCACGAAATATTTGACTTCGGCTCGTTCCAAGTAAGAAGTTCACACGTGGACTAATCTCAGGCTATAAGATGATAGATTTGTCACAAAAGTGAACCTTGACGTGCAAATCCTTCTGTCGGCCAGGACCTGGGACTTCAGGGCGGGCCGAGCTTGAAAGGATAGATCGAACTCTTCTAGCTTGATAGCCCACTTAGCTAGTCGGCCTAAGGTGTCTGATCGAGCCAGGATGGCTCGGAGAGGTTGGTCCGTGAGCACCATGATAGAATGGGCTTAGAAATATGGGCGGATGCACCGATAATATAAATAGATCGTACCAAACTAATAGATAGTGTACGAAGAACACTTTCATTTCTAGTTTCCAAATAGTTTCTAGTGAAATTATTTGATTTGGATGAGTTTTTTGGGATGCGACGTTGGTCAGTCAAACATTTAATAGGATTGGGATTGGCTTAATTAGGACATGGATTGGTCATTATTTGTCAGCCAATTCGAGCATGAATAGTTTATGAATCACGTACTTTCCATTAATTGAGATTTGATTGGAATGATCCTGGATATTTGTTAAATGATAACTAGAAGTATATGATACATGTTTAAGAAATATAAAATTTTTAATTGTATTGATACTATTGATTTTCGTTCTCCGGCTTGGGAATGAAATTGGTCAGGATTTGGGTGGTGATCTCCCTCCCGATGGACCTGCAAGACAGTCCTCGCACAGAAATCATAAGGGATAGTCCCTGTGGAAGACACTTTGACACCCAAATCAGTAAAAACCTCTAGTAATCAGATAAGAAGAGAAGATTCTAGCCGAAGGATCTCTCTCTGAGAGGATTTTTCAAGAGTAATGGCCTTTGTTAGAGCTATAAGAATAAGAGAGCATACCTAGAGGGTCTTGGGATGTGGTATTTAGGCGCCACTAAGATGGTAAGTCGTTACCTAATTTTTGAGTGTGTTTTAGGGAGCTGGTATGATTGGAATTCCGTTGGTTATGGGAATGGTAGCTGATCAGCCTTATCATGAGTTTGAAACTCTGTTAATCATGGTCAGAGGGTCATATTTGTCTTCCATTTTTATTTAAGGAGGATTACTCCGAAACTTTTGTCATCAGGGCGGTTCATCCTCCAAAATTCAACGTGGTATGAGATGGCAATGATGCTCAAGCCAAGGTATGATGATTGCTGATGCCAAATCATCTCTCTTGAATGTCCGTGAGGGAACGATGTCCCTCTTCTTCTTTCATGAACAATTGTTGGTCCCAAGGTGCCATCACCTAGCAGAAAATGAGCGATGAGGCTAGATCTCATCAGACATGTACTGACACTGGTCGAATCTGATTCTGATGTCAGTGCCGACTATGGAGGCTTTGTTTGACTCTAGAAGTGGTGTTGAGATCAATTCTGGAGGCCATGTTTGAGTCTAATTTCTGTGTCAAGACCGACTCTGGCATCGGTACGGAGACCGACTCTAGCATCGGTGCGGAGATCGGCTCTAGCATCGGTGCAGAGATCGGCTCTGGCATCGGTACTAAGATCGATGCTAGCATCGATGCAAAGACCGATTCTGGAATTGGTACTAAGACCGACTCAGGTGTCGGTGCCCTCAATAAGTGACTCTTACTGTCTGTTAGACTATAGCTTTGTCAATCAATTTGAATGTGGCTTGATCAGCTACATCAGAGTTAATTTGGTCTTCTTTGCTGTATACGCTCATCGATGCGGTGATGATTTTATCCTGCATCATATGCCCCTCACTCCCTAGTCCAAAGCGTAAGTTCGAGAATAAGGAGTAGAGTCCCAAATGGTTTCAGTCTCTACTAATAACAGCAATTGAGGTTGCTTGTTCTCGCTGAGGTTTTTTAATAGCTTGATCCCACTAAGGTTCGAAGAAAGCTCTAAATGGTTGTGCCGAGGCCTAAAGGATCATTTACTTGGCCTTGCCAAGGTACGGAAAAGGCTCAGCCGTGTCGAGGTTCGAAGAAAGGTCTGGTTATCTATGCCGAAGCCTGAAGGATCTTTTACCTGGCCTTACCAAGGTATGGAGAAGGCTCGGCTGTGCTGAGGTTTGGAATAAGCTCTGATCAACTGTGCCGAGGCCTGGAGGATCTTTTACTTGGCCTTGTCAAGGTACAAAGAATGTTACTTGGCCCTATCGAGGTTTAGAGAAAGATTTGATCGGCTTTGTTGAGGCCTAGAGGATCTTTTACTTGGTCCTACCAAGGTACGAAGAATGTTGCTTGGCCCTATCAAGGTTCAGAGAAAGCTCTGGTCAGCTAATTTTTGCCTTTCAGCAATGAATTTTTTTGCAATGAATTTTAAAATTCATTGGTGAAAGTGGATATTTGCAATGAATACAAATATTCATTGTTGAAAAATTGTAATTAATTAGGAAGGACTTTCTGTAATTAATATTTTTTGTGGTGATTAAAAATATTCATTGCTAAATATTTTAGCACCACATAATATTCATTTTTGTCGGAAAATTTTTGGCACCAAAAACTTTCAGCAACGAATTACTATTTCTACTATTAATAAATTCATTATTAAAACTTTGGTTATTAGCAACAAACTTTAATTCATTGCAAAAGTTATTTTAAAAAAAAAAAAATAATATATTCAACAATGAATATTTTATTTTTTGCAATGAATATCTAATATAAATAAAAATTAATTAAAAAAGGTAATTAGAAGAATCGCCCTAACTACCTCTTCTTTTCATCTACGCCTTACATGAGTGCGGGGAAAGAAGAAGGGTTAAACCCTATTTCTAAGCAGCCACAGGAGAACTTCATCGCTATCATCGTTGATCCAGGTATGCATCTCTTAATCAAACCAACCCTAGTTAAAGAGAGAAGAGGGAAACTAGGCTGAGTTATCTAGTTTTTCTTCTACCCTAGTTTTCGTTTAAAACAACCCAAACCCTAGCTTCCGAGTCCCCGACGTGGTTGTGTTTTGGAGGGGCGAGGGCAGCTCGAAAAAATCATGACAGGGATTTGCGGCCAAGGGGGGGGGCGGGGCTGAGAAGCATCGTTCTAGGGCATCTGAGAAGCATTGTTCCAGGGAGCTTGGGAGGGGGGGTTCTTAGCCGTTCCAGGGAGCTTTGGGGGGGAACAAGAAGAAGCATCATTGGGGGGGGAGAAACTGGGGCCGTTCCAAGGAGCTTGGGGGGCCGGGGGGGGAACAAGAAGAGGCATCGTTGAGGGGGGAGAAACAGGGGCTGTTCCAGGGAGCTTGCTGGGTGGGGGGGGGGAAGAGCATTGTTTAGGGAGTCGTGACAGGGAGCGAGGGGCTGAGGTCGTTCAGGGAGCTGAACAGGGATCTGGTCGTGGCTTTGGGGGGGGGGGGGGGAGAAACAGGTTGAGGCTTGGGGGCAGGAGAAACAGAGAGCTGGTGGTTGCTTTGGTCGTGGCTTGGGGGGTGGGGATGGGGAACACATCCAGTCTTGGGGGCTTTGGTTGTGGCTTTGGGGGGACGGGGGCGGGGGGGGAGAGAAACAGATCCAGGCTTGGGGGGAAAAACAAAGAGCTGGTCGTGGCTTTTGGGGGGGGGGGGGTGAAAACATAGAGCTGCTGGTCGTGGCTTTGGTGGGGGGGCTTGGGGGGGGGGGGGGGGGGAAACAGAGAGCTGATCGTGGCTTTTGAGCGGGGGGGGGGGGATAGGGAGCTAGGGTGGCTAAGAAATATCATGATAGGGAGATTTAACTTATAAGAGTTTAGGTTAAAATTTAGTGATCCAATTAGAGGGATGATTTGGATATGGCTGCAAACCTTGACTTCCATTTCCCACAAAGCTTATGTCTTTCGACCCTTTAAGCAGTGTTGTTTCGCATTGATGCGTTGCTTGTTCTCCTTCGGAAGAGTCACATCTATGTTTAAGAGAGAGGAAAGAAACCTAAACTAGCATAGCCTAGATGAAAAATCATGCTTGGCACTTGTCTAGGGGCTCAAAGTGTGCTTGTCTGAGTAGTAGACCCTCCTATAAAGCATTAGTGGAGTACATATGTTTCGACCATGCATATGTGTACGCATCTGTGTTAGTATACCATAACTAGAAGAAAATTCAATTGTTAATAATGACTATCACCTAGAAAATGATTTGAAAAGTTTCTGCCTATACAACAAGAAGTTACATGATGTAAAACGTTGATGGTGTTGATGTAGATTTTAATCAAGGCAAAACATCCCAAGACATTGATCAGCCATGATTTTCTCATGGTAATATTAGCAGCATCCAAGATGTATCTAGTTAATACATAGGTAAATATGCAAGTTATTTTAATACATTACTATGTATTACTTGATTGTGATAAGAAATTCAAGTGTATTGTTTTAATATAAAATTGTGCCACCTACAGTTTGCTATATTCTGACATGATATGACACGTTTTGACATGATATGATATGTTTTGATATGATATAATATGACATAATGTCATAATATGATATGGTGACATGATGATGATGACATGTAAATATGAAACTAGTAATTGAATTGTTCATTTGGATTGATATCCTGCAGAAATGGATCGCAGTTGGATTCATGAAATAAATTGTGTCACAACGTTTCAAGGATGGAGTTATCCAATTCCTAGACGTAGCACGTAACTGCTTGAATTCAAATGGTGAAACATTATGTCCTTGTTGTAAATGTGTAAATATACTCATGCAAACCTTGCCTGCCATTCAAGATCACATTTGTACTTATGGTTTCCTCTCAACTTATATCATTTGGAATAAACATGGCGAGCTTGGACATGTAGCAGTAAAATATTCTGTCTCATCCTCAGAATCTGAAGGCATCGAAGCAGCAATCCATGATGCAGTTGGGCCAAACTATGTCCATGTGGAGAATGCAACCAATGTTGCTTTTGAGGAGATGAACGATGGTGATCAGAGAAGGTATGATAAGATGTTCGAAGAACTTAATTGTGGGTTGTATGAAGGGTGCACAAAATTCTCCTCTTTGGAGTTTATAATTAAACTCGTGCATATAAAAGTCTTAAACAAGTGGTCTGACCACTTGTTTAATATGCTTCTGAACTATTAGCTGATGCATTTCCCACTAATAATCGATTGCCGAGAAAGTTAGGGGAAGTGAAGCATTGTTGGTTAATGTAGGCTTGGGTTATCAAACTTATGATGTGTGCAAATATGATTGTTTGTATTCATGGGTGAAGATGCTGGAAAAGAAGGATGTCCTGTGTCATGAACCTCATTATGTACGTAAGAATGAGAAAACGA
Organism: Calamus simplicifolius; assembly: GCA_900491605.1. NCBI lineage: Eukaryota > Viridiplantae > Streptophyta > Magnoliopsida > Arecales > Arecaceae > Calamus > Calamus simplicifolius. The sequence goes on from UESW01001408.1 coordinate 75,031, forward strand.
AGGTGCCTCACAAAAACTATTTCACTTTCCAATTACTCCTAGATTGAAGAGGTTGTTTGCTTCACGAAAGACTGCAAAAGACATGCGTTGGCATCATGACTGCCATGATGATGATGGAGACTTGTCTCATCCAACCGATGCTGAAGCATGGAAGCATGTTGACAACTTGTATCCTGACTTTGCAGCTGATTGCCGGAATGTACGACTAGCTCTTGCTTCCGACGGTTTTAATCCATTTGGTTAGATGAGTAGTAAATATAGTGTTTGGCAAGTCATTCAACACCATACAATATACCAACATTGAAGCTTATGAAACAATCTTTCATGTTTCTGAGTTTGCTAATTCTTGGGGCTAAATCTCCAGGAATGACTTGGGGGGGGGGGGGGGGGGAGAGAAATAGATCCAGGCTTGGGGGGAAAAACAGAGAGCTGGTCGTGGCTTTTGGGGGGGGGGGGGGGGGGGGGAGAACAGAGAGCTGCTGGTCGTGGCTTTGGTGGGGGGGCTTGTGGGGGGGGGGAGAAACAGAGAGCTGATCGTGGCTTTTGAGCGGGGGGGGGGGGAATAGGGAGCTAGGGTGGCTAAGAAATATCATGACAGGGAGATTTAACTTATAAGAGTTTAGGTTAAAATTTAGTGATCCAATTAGAGGGATGATTTGGATACGGCTGCAAACCTTGACTTCCATTTCCCACAAAGCTTATGTCTTTCGACCCTTTAAGCAGTGTTGTTCCGCATTGATGCATTGCTTGTTCTCCTTCGGAAGAGTCACATCTATGTTTAAGAGAGAGGAAAGAAACCTAAACTAGCATAGCCCAGATGAAAAATCATGCTTGGCACTTGTCTAGGGGCTCAAAGTGTGCTTGTCTGAGTAGTAGACCCTCCTATAAAGCATTAGTGGAGTACTTATGTTTCGACCATGCATATGTGTACGCATCTGTGTTAGTATGCAACAATATGGGGATACCATAACTAGAAGAAAATTCAATTGATAATAATGACTATCACCTAGAAAATGATTTGAAAAGTTTCTGCCTATACAACAAGAAGTTACATGATGTAAAACGTTGATGGTGTTGATGTAGATTTTAATCAAGGCAAAACATCCCAAGACATTGATCAGCCATGATTTTCTCATGGTAAATATTAGCAGCATCCAAGATGTATCTAGTTAATACATAGGTAAATATGCAAGTTATTTTAATACATTACTATGTATTACTTGATTTTGATAAGAAATTCAAGTGTATTGCTTTAATATGAAATTGTGCCACCTACAGTTTGTTATATTCTGACATGATATGACACGTTTTGACATGATATGATATGTTTTGATATGATATAATATGACATAATGTCATAATATGATATGGTGACATGATGATATGATGACATGTAAATATGAAACTAGTAATTGAATTGTTCAGTTGGATTGATATCCTGCAGAAATGGATCGCAGTTGGATTCACGAAATAAATTGTGTGTCACAACGTTTCAAGGATGGAGTTATCCAATTCCTAGACGTAGCACGTAACTGCTTGAATTCAAATGGTGAAACATTATGTCCTTGCTGCAAATGTGTAAATATACTCATGCAAACCTTGCCTGCCATTCAAGCTCACATTTGTACTTATGGTTTCCTCTCAACTTATATCGTTTGGAATAAACATGGCGAGCTTGGACATGTAGCAGTAGAATATTTTGACTCATCCTCAGAATCTGAAGGCATCGAAGCAGCAATCCATGATGCAGTTGGGCCAAACTATGTCCATGTGGAGAATGCAACCAATGTTGCTTTTGAGGAGATGAATGATGGTGATCAGAGAAGGTATGATAAGATGTTCGAAGAACTTAATTATGGGTTGTATGAAGGGTGCACAAAATTCTCCTCTTTGGAGTTTATAATTAAACTCATGCATATAAAAGTCTTAAACAAGTGGTCTGACCACTCGTTAAATATGCTTCTGAAACTATTAGCTGATGCTTTCCCACTAATAATCGATTGCCGAGAAAGTTAGGGGAAGTGAAGCATTTGTTGGTTAATGTAGGCTTGGGTTATCAAACTTGTGATGTGTGCAAATATGATTGTTTTGTATTCATGGGTGAAGATGCTGGAAAAGAAGAATGTCCTGTGTGTCATGAACCTTGTTATCACTACAACAAATTCTTGTTATCCCGACGCTAAAAATATTGTTTGCCGACGCTTAAAAGCATCAAAAAATATTGTTCCGACGCTTTATAAGCGTCGGGATAGCGGGGGTGAAGACAAAAATCCCGACGCTTTTAAAAGCGTCGGGAAAGCGTCGAAAAGTCCCGACGCTTATGCGCGTCGGTAAATCTTAATCTTGCCGATGCTTTAAAGCGTCGGCAATTTATTTTTAAAAAAATAATAAATTTTCTGACGCTTTAAAGCGTCGGCAATATTTTTTTTAAAAAAAATAAATTTACAGCGGATCGACAGTGTACACGGCGTCAAAAACAAAAATACATCCTTCTTCCGCATTTCATCAAACAATTCTGTATGCGAGCCTCCAACAGCTGCCTCCGTTGCCGAGCCCGGTGGTACTATGTTGCTGACGATGCCTCCGGATTGATCTTTCGAGGGAGATGCTCGAACTTGACTTTGGCTGCAGATCGCCAGCACGGGGGTGGAACTCGAAGAGCAGAAAGATGCAGGAGCGGCAGCCATGGCATCAGGTGGTGACAGCGGAGACCAACAAATTCTAGGAGACCAAGTCCCGCTCAGCACTTCCATCAAACACCCTCCTTGCATCATCCACCAGCCCCCAACTCCCGTACATCCGAATCGCCACGTTCAAAAAAAACACATTGGTCTTGAACCCACGCCGGATCGATTGAGATACATTAGCTATATCTAATAATGCATCAATTAATTTCCAATTACCTGGGATTCTAGATGCTTTAGTCTCAAATCGAAGCGAATCCATTGCTACGTCTGAAACAAGAAAGGGAGCGGCACTCAACAGTAAGAACAAACATTAGACCTCATAATTTAATTAGCATGACTCACCATGACACAGTTTTAATTTAATTTAATTTTTCTCATGATCCTATATTTAACTGCAATGAGATGAGGAACATACAAGTCTGGATTGTCTACCGTCCTCTCGGTGAAACTCCCTTTGAAGGGGAAGATGGAGTCTCGATCCTCTCCAAAACATCCGACGTGTCAACATCGAAGAAGGGCTTGTAGGCTCCCACCATGAATTTGTGCATCCACCCAATCGGTTGTGACTCATCGGCTGCCCCCCCGAGCCGGCTTCGAGAATGTATCTATAAAAAATCCCAATCCGGATCAGAGATCCATTTAGAAACACTAAAGAAAAGCAAAACACGGATCAAAGAAGAAACATATATAGAATGAAGAAACAAAAGGAAGACAGCTGATTTCTGATACCGTCGGCATCGGAAGGGGGCGGAAGACGGCAGAGATTTTGCCCTGGCCGTGAGAAGGTGGAAACGTCTGGAGATTGGACTCTGCAACGCATCGAATCAAGCAACCGTGATCACATTCAAGAAACAAAACAACATTAGACCTGAAAACCTAAAAAAGCGGAATCCTAATCCTCGTCATAACCTGCAAACTTGACGGTAACGTGATCTGGATCGGAAATGCCGTACCTTGAGGGCTTGAGCGAAGCGAGAAGGGCGATGCCAAGAAGCGGGCGGTGGAGAGGCGGGCAGGAGCTAGGGCACCGATTGCACAACACGCGGGGGAGAAAGGGAGCTAGGGCATGGGTTATATATCGGTATATCTCGACGCTTTTAAGCGTTGTTATTTACAACACGTTGTAAATATGCCGACGCTAATAAGCGTCGTTAGTTGCCGATGCTTATAAGCGTCGGTAGGCTGACGATGCTATTTATAAGCGTCGGCAGTTTGCGGGATCTCACGACGCTCCCCCCTAGCGTCGGCAAAAAAGGGTTTGGAAATCCTTCTTTTGCTGTAGTGTATGTACGTAAGAATGAGAAAACGAAGGTGACTTAGAAAAGACTATTTCACTTTCCAATTACTCCTAGATTGAAGAGGTTGTTTGCTTCACGAAACACTGCAAAAGACATGCGTTGGCATCATGACTGTCATGATGATGATGGAGACTTGTCTCATCCAACCGATGCTGAAGCATGGAAGCATGTTGACAACTTGTATCCTGACTTTGCAGCTGATTGTCGGAATATACGACTAGCTCTTGCTTCTGACGGTTTTAATCCATTTGGTTAGATGAGTAGTAAATATAGTGTTTGGCAAGTCATTCTAACACCATACAATATACCAACATGGAAGCTTATGAAACAATCTTTCATGTTTCTGAGTTTGCTAATTCCTGGGCCTAAATCTTCAGGAAAGGACTTTGATGTTTTTATGTGTCCTTTGATTAAGGAGTTGAAGGAGTTATGGGATGTTGGAGTAACGACTTATGATGCATACAAAAAAGAGATCTTCAACCTCCGTGCCATGGTTATATGGACTATCAGTGATTTTCCTGCTCTAGCTTATTTGTCAGGGTGGTCAACTAGTGGGTACAAGGCTTGTCTTATTTGTGGTGATGACACACCGTCTGTTGGCATTACTTGCAAACGATGCTACATTGGTGCTCGTCGTTGGTTGGAACCAAATCATAGGTGGCGCAATAGCAAAGAATTTGATGGGTTTTTAGAAACTCATGGTCCACCAGTTGAACTCTCTGGAAAGGAGATTATTTTTCGATTAAACAACTTACATCGTTGTTGCCCATGAAAACACCCAAACAATCTAGATAGGAAGAGAAAGCGAACAAAGGCAGAGTCCAACTGGACGAAGAAGAGTATATTGTTTGAGCTACCATATTGGTCCAAGCTACTATTACGGCACAACTTGGATGTCATGCATATTGAAAAAAATGTGTGTGATAACATCCTTGCTAAACTTCTTAACATCCCTAAAAAGACAAAAGATAATGAGAATGCTCGTAAAGACTTGGAAAATATGGGCATACACAAGGAGTTATGGTTGGTGCAACGACCTTCAAGACCTAATGCATTGCCACAAGCTTCATTGTTTTGACTAAGTCTGAGAAAGACAAGTTCTTTGAGTTCATGAGGGACATCAAACTTCCTGATGGGTATGCTTCCAATGTCAAGCGTTATTTTACTGAAGATAAGAAGTTATTTGGCATGAAGACGCACGATTGTCATGTTGTCTTGCAAAAGTTGCTGCCTGTTGGGTTGTTGAATTTTTTTACAAAGGACATTCAAGCCGCATTGATTGATTTATGTTTATTATTCCAAAAAATATGTTCTAAAAAGTTAGTGAGGACTGAATTAAAGGAGCTGGAAAGAGGGATTGTTATAATTTTATGCAAGTTTGAGAGAATTTTTCCTTCTGCCTTTTTTGATGTTATGTTGCATCTTTGCATACATTTGCCTTAACAAGCCTTACTTGGTAGACCAATTGGTGATAGATGGATGTATGGGGTGGAGAGATGCTTGGGTACTTATAAGCAATATGTAAGGAATAAGGCACGACCTGAAGGTTCTATTGCTCAAGCTTATGTGGTCGATGAAGCATTATCATATTGCTCAATGTATATGTCAGAGATAGAAACTAAGTTCAGTAGGCCTGAACGCAATGTTGATGTGTCAGAGGTACCTCAAGAATCAAAGGTTGGGGTTTTTAAACAACCGGTTCGATGCTTTGGAGGAAAAAAGTATATCGATATTGCTGAAACAAAACTTCAGCTTCATTGGTATATACTCAACAATGCCAATATTCAAGAATTTTTTGAGTAAGTATAATATATTGCTTACTACTTCTATCTATTAAATTTGCTCATCTCAACATGTATACTAATATTGTACTTGTTATTGTAGTGAGCATATGTGGATCCTTCGTAATGAAGGTCATGCCAATCCCTCAATGGAACTACAACAAAGAACGTTCCCTGTTTGGTTTAGATCTAATGTGATGATTTGACATTTTTCTCCATTAATCTCTTTCTTAATCAAATATATGGTTAGTATGATGAAATTGCAGATGGAGATCTTGAGATCATCTGGGTGACCTTGAGCAACTAATGAGCTTTACTCATTGGCATTAGGCCCGAAGGATGTTTATAAGTCTTGGAGTAGTTGTGTGGTCAATGGAGTCCGATTCCATTGCAAGGATCGTGACGAAAAAAGGATGACACAAAATTGTGGGATCACTACTAAGTCTTTTCATAATGGTACAGAAGTTGATTTCTACATGTGCTTGTTCGAGATTTTGGAACTCGATTATTTATATGGTAATAAAGTCTACCTTTTTAAATGTACATGGTATAATACTGATACTGCTGGAAGAATAAAAAAAGTTGAAAAGGTTCATGGCTTTACTTGCATTCGAATAACCTCGGAGTGGTATAAGAATGACCCTTTCATTTTGGCGACCCAAGCAAAACAAGTGGTTTACCTTCCTGATTTGAAACATGGAAAAGATTGGCGGGTTGTTCAACATTTTCCACACTGACACATATGGGATATGCCTAAAATAATCCAAGTTGATGAAGTGGTTGAGGAAGAGGTGTTGCAGGAGGAACATGTGTCCAATATACCCCTTATGGTTGAGGATAACGAAATCAGTAGTCATGAATTGGTTCGAAATGACCTACCACCAATTATTATTGATAATGATGTTGCCAACAAACCTACAAATGAAGATGATGTTAATAGTTCGAATAATGATGAGTTTATTGATGATTATGAAGATGATTTCTCCGAATGAATAAGTAATTATGTAATATATTATATTCTTTAAGTTCTTACTATCCATAATCATGCATGATTTCTAATATATCATATTTTTCTTTACTTCAACAGAGGATGTCGAGTGGGAGCACTGTTATTCCTTTAGAATCTTCACAAGGTATATAAATATTATTACTTTTTTTAAAATAAATAATATCCTAACTATCTTATATTCTTTGTAGGTACTACTCCTTCGAAGAATGGTCGCAAACGCAGTAGAAATTTGAAAGTCATTGCTGCTCAAGAAGTTGCGAAGCAAGCTAAGTTACCTCTTAGGTTTGAGTTCGGCATTCGCCAAGCGCTTGGTGACAATGCAGTCCAATTCAACAATTGCTGTGGGATTGTTGCTCGACAAGAAGCATCTTTTCAGTATCGCGAGTGGAGGAACATTCCTGAGCATAAAAAACAGACACTACGTGAAAAGGCAGCAATATGTCCTTTTATTTTAAAAGTCCTAGTTTCTTATAATATCGTTTGAATGTGGATGAGATCTGTAATGTACAACTTTTAAAAAATGACATTTTATATATCTACTTTCAGAAAAAATCAATTTTAGTAGTATAAGAAAGAAAAAAATTATTGATTTGCTTACATAGTTAACTTTTGATTCAATTCCAGAGTGTATACTATTGCATGTAAAAGATGGGATTTGTGATTAGAATGGACTTTCATCATTTAGCATATGCAGCTCATTTTGTTTGTTAATATGGGAAAAAAACCATTTGTTGGTAACACATTCAATTAAACTTGAGTCTCAAGTTGAGTCAATGGATGATGTACTTAGGTGTCACTTTGAGAATCCCATGCTCCATAGAAAGCTGTATTTTCATATTTGATGTATCATGCATCATCTTCAAGGTCAACATGGAAATCCAACTTGTCTAACTTGACAATCATAGAAATCGGGAAGGAATGGGCATCATCTAGATTATCAATCCCAGCAGTATATGCAACATTCTTTCGCACTGTAAACTTTCTTCTAATAGCATTCCATTTGTTTCAACAAAAGTGTTGTAGATTGCCTCGGAGAAGTGCATACTCATTGATGGCATTGTACATTCAACCTAGAAAACAAAGAAGGAAGAAAAGAATCATAAAAGGAATGTTTCCACACTAAGGACTGTAAACACATAAAATTAAATGGGTAATCCAACATATTCATCAGGATACATGCATCAAGAAAAAAAACTGGACTGAAATGAAATTGATCTGAACACTTCAACTATTTGGACCAACATAAGGTTGAGTTTCAATTGTGTTTTGAAGAGATACTCTTCTTTTGTCCAAAAAGATGACTAATTCTGCTTTGTAACTTGTTGAGAGGAGGGGGGGGGGGGGGTAATTGTTTTCATATGCCAAATAGAATGTGGGAAAGATGACAAATTTTGTGAAAGAACCCAAGTTATATGGTCATATGGGTACTTGAACTTTCAGAGTTTGGAGAAGAGTCACAGTGTATTGGGTGACATGGGTAGTTGGGAGCTGGAAAGAGTGATGAGTAGAAGGCAAAACAGATGAAAAACTCATATGTGATTCTCCAATCAAATTTTGCCAGCGACTAGCAGTCATGGGTGAAATGTGATTAAACTTGAGTTATCAATTAGTTGGTTAATTTTAGTTCACATTATGCATGGTGTTTCAAAGTGTGAAGTGCTTACAAACCATACAACCACAACTTTGATATTTCAGATAATGCTTACATTTTGATTTATTGAATTTTATTTTTCAATGCCACTCACCAATGTAAAAGAATTAATGGTTTTGATCAATTGATATATGATAACAAATTTATAAATAATGATGGATGTGGAAATTTTAGCAGAACTAGTTGACTTATGGCATTTAAATTAATATTCAATTATTTGTTTTTCAAGCAAGGAATTTTTAATGCCAGTAGCATGAAGTGTGCCAGGCTATGCAGAAACATTACCAAAGGACTAAGAGCCTTTTCTTAATTAAGTTCCATGCTATGCAGAAACATTACCAAAGGACTGGGAGCCCTTTCTTAATTAAGTGCCTGCTGATCTAGTGCAGCATGTAACTATTTGAACCTTATCGTATGTGACATGCAGCACCCAAAACTATCTTCTTGAATTCATATTCCCTTAATCTTATTATTTTTCTCCAAGCTTGATCTGGACACATGCCTAGATCCTCCAAACTTTGGGGATGATGGCCAACCAACCAAATCAACCAACTAATACCAAATCATGCATTATCCATATAAAAGTTAATAATGGAATGTCTTGTAATTAGATACTAAAGGAATGTGCAGTTTTTTTCTATCCAAATTAACAATGAATGAAATGCACAACACTGATCAGTCAAGGAGAACATAAAAAGCACAAGTGGCTGTATTGATAACTTGGTCACTACAAACCAATGGTTCCAAAGAATAAGAAAAAAGAAGTTCCACTCTTGAATAAATAGCAAAAAATGTGAAATCCACAAAATGTAAATTCTACTACTGGATTGGGATGTTTTTTGATCTGGAGATGTTACAGCAAGGTTTCATTTTCCAAGCATATAGTGTGTTGCAGCAGGGTTTCATTTTTCAAGCGTATAGTGCTAATGAAGAGGTGAGTTGCATTCTGAAAAGTTTTATTTAAAGTTGGTTTGTAATGTTAAAGCATGTTTGGATGTGATCAGATATACTTTTCTCATAAATTAATTAATTTTCTTAGTTTTATGTTAGACTTTTCAATTGCAAGTTAATCCATCTAGCCTGCATGGACTTCTATCTAACCTGACCATGAGTTTGTGGCAGAATCATTGTCTGAAATTTGTTGTTATGGACTTGATATTCCTTGGAATTATTGGAATTGTTTTGAAAATATTGGATATGCAAGTTTATTGTTGAAATGGATTTAAATTGTTCATGTGTTGGGATTTTTTGATATGTAATCGCTAATTTAATTTTCTTCTAGGATGATTGGGATATTGATCTACAGATAAAAGGATAAGAGATATTATTGACAAGCAATTAAATGATGCTTGGAAGCAACAAAAGCATAGGTTTTATGCTTGGTACTTGCAAAAGCAGATGGACAAGCTCTCAGATGCAGATGCTTATGCAAAGCCTCATCCATATTGTAAACCTGAAGATTGGAAGTTCTTAGTCAAAAATTGGAGGTCAAAAGAATGGCAGGTATGATTATTTGATTACATTGTTTTATTGAGTCATGAATTTCTTATGTGTTCATTTACTAGATTTTCATGCTTCAAAGTTATTAGTTCTCTCTTTTCTTATTATAGGAAAGGCGAGAGAAGAATATTAAGAACCTCCGCAATAGAAAGACAAAGACTAAGAATGGATAAGTGACAACAACAAACCATCATGTTCGTCGCAATAGGAATGTCGCTGTTGATAATATCAAAAGTTGGAAGGAGCTTCGTCATGACAGAAGACGGACAAGTGGACATCTGACATATCGAGACCAATATGTAAGTATTTAATTCTAAATTATGATGTTGTGTCCATATTATTGTTATGGAAATGATATCTTTTTTTTTCATTTCATATTTTTTTCTGATAGGCCCAAATGATGACATATAAGAATGACTCAGAGAACCGGCTCACTGACCTTCAAATTATGGAGAAGGTTTTGGGGCCTCGATCAGCATATGCTCTAGGATGGTCGCGTATTCAAACTAGTCGTCAATTAGGGGAGAGACAATTTGTTGAATCTTCTGCGATCCATAATGTCGATCGACCCTCTTATGATGAGCTTGTTCAATAGCTTCAACAAGTCAACGAAAAGATCGGCACCATGTCCTCAGTGCTAGAGAATGTTATGGCCCGCATGACTACGATTGAGACTTCACAGGTTGCATCGTCGAGCAACCCTCCACCTTCATCTTCCACTTACATCTTGGATGAGAGAGATTGAGTTGTATCTTCCACTGACATCTTGGATGAGAGAGATTGAGTTGTCTATGCATTGTTCACTCTTTTATCTTTTTTTTTTAAAGCTGATATCAAATACTTTACTTTGGTTTAAAACATTTCGGTTGTATTTGGATTTTAGACTTTGTTGATGTATTTATTAATGCTATTTAGTTTCATGAACTTTAAGTTAGAGTCATTCGTAACTAATTTGGCTTTCCACAACAAATTTAATATTAGAAACAAGTTATAATTGCAATAATTTTAAATGAATTTGCAATGAAAATAAAATTATTTAGCAACAATCTCTTTTCCGCAATGAAACTAAGTTCGTTGCAGAAACTCATATTTAGTAACAAATTTGACTAAAAAAAACATTCATTGCAGCAAACATTTTGCAATGAATTTTGTTTCAGCAACCAAAATAAATTTGTTGCAGAAACTCGACTTCAGTAATGAATTATCATTTTTTTTTTGAAAGTAGTAGCAACGAATTTTCTAGATTCTGCAACGAAATGTTTTCGTTGCAAAAGGTAGACTTTCTGTAACGAATTGTATTCGTTGCTAAAAGTAGTGATTTGAGCTTCAGCAACCAACTTTCTGTAACGAATGGTAACGAATATAAATTCATTGCAAAAAGTTTTTCACAACGATTTTAGCACTTTCAACAATGACAAAAATTCATTGTTGAAAGCCAAAAATCTTGTATGTCGAGACCCGAAGGATCTTTTAGTTGGCCCTGCCAAGGTACAGGAAGGCTCGGTCGTGCTGAGTTTCAGAGAAAGCTCTGGTCGGCTATGCTAAGGCCCAAAGGATCTTTTACTTGGCCCTATCAAGGTACGAAGAATATTGCTTGGCCCTATCGAGGTTTGGAGAAAGCTTCGATCGGCTATGCTGAAGCTTGAAGGATCTTTTACTTGGCACTGCCAAGGTATAGAGAATGTTGCTTAGCCCTGTCAAGGTTCAAAGGGGACCCACAAGGTCAATAATTGGGCAAGATTTTCTCTCAACATCTTTAAAAAAGATGGTTATTTGAAGTCACTTGAAGGAAAGTATGCTCTTATGGAGAAATTCATTACAGTGAATAAAGTAGTTCAGTTCAAGAATACTTTACTGATAATATACTCGGAGATTGTCCAAATTTCATATCCGAGGGATACCTTTTTCTTCTAAATACTGAATCTTGTAGGTGCCGGGTCTGATAACCTTCGCAACTTGGTAGAAGCCTTCCCAGTTTGGGGCTAGCTTCCCTTGCTCCATTGGCTTGGAAATTGATGCTTTACGAAGCACAAGGTCGCCTTGAAGGAACAGTTTGCCCTTGACTCGGGAGGAGTGGTAGCAAGCCATACGCTGCTAGTATGTGGCCATTCGAACTCAAGATTTTTCTCTAACCTCTTCTATCAAGTCGAGATTGGCTCAAAGCTGCTCATTATTCAACTCCTTAGAGTAGCTTTCAACCCTTGGTAAAGGTAGTCCCATTTCAATAGGAATGACAGCTTCAGTATCGAAGGCCATCCTGAATGGAGTCTTGCTAGTGGGGATTTTTTGTATCGTTCGGTAAGCCCAGAGGATGTCATGAAGTTCATCTGCCCATCTTCCTTGCGCCTTGTTGAGCCGGGACTTGATTCTTTGTAGTAGGGTTCGATTCGTGACTTCCACTTTGTCATTTGTCTGCGAGTGACCAATCGAGGTAAGCCAATGGCTGATGCCATGGTGTTCACAGAATTTTTGTAACTTTGGATTGTCGAACTATTGGCCATTGTCAATGATGATAGTATGTGGAAGACCAAACCAGCAAATGATCAATTTCCATACAAAATTTTTGGCTCGGGCTTTAGTTATCTAGGTGACTGCCTTGGCCTCAATCCATTTGGTAAAGTAGTCGATTGTCATCAATAAGAACTTTCTCTGCCTGGTAGCCAGAGGGAATGGGCTGAGGATGTCCATGCCCTATTTGGCGAAGGACTAGGCAGATGCAATGGGCATTAATTGCATAGAAGGGAGACTTTGAATGTTGGAGTACCGCTAGCATGAATCACAGGCTTGAACAAAGTCATCCAAATCCTTTTGCATAGTCGGCCAATAGTACCCCTAGCATAGCACCTTGTGTCATAGGGCTCGGCCACCCAAATGATTACCACAGATGCCCTTATGAACCTCCCATAAGGCATAATCGACCTCTGATGGTTGAAGATATTTGAGCAGCAGCATAAAAAATGAGCGCTTGTACAACTGATCATCATGCAGGATGTAATAAGATACCACATCTTCAACTTTCTTGCTTTCTTTCTTTCCGCTGGGAGGGATCCATCTTTGAGCTACTTGAGAATTGGGTCAAACTAAGAAGGTTCGGCTTCAATTTGCATCACTTGGTCAGCATTTGCTATTTGGACTTCTCATGGATCTCCAGATGGAACTTTTGCTCGAGATCCATGGAGTCTGTGGCAGCCAGTCAGGAGAAGGTCGGTATGAGCATTCTCGGTCCTTAGAACCTAAAGGATTTCAATTTTGGAAAAGTTAGATGATAAGTCACACACCGTTTGAAGGTATCAAACCATGTTCAGCTTTCGAGCTTCAAATTCTCCTCGTACGTGGCCGATGACCAGTTGAGAGTCGGTGTAGATGTTCTACTTCTTAACTTTTAGGTCGCAGGCAATCCAGAGTCTAGCAAGTAGAGCTTCATACTCAGCCTTATTATTAGAGACCAGAAGGGAAAAGCAGATGTCATACTCAAACATGGTTCCTTTTGGGCTAGTAAGGACCAGGCCTACAATGAAGCCATTTGTGCTGGAGGATCCATCTATATGGAGCAACCATACAGCCTTAATCTTTGCTTGCTCAGAGGCCTCTGGTGTTGACTCATCTTCAGGGATTGTACATTCGAGAAGAAAAATCTACCAGTACTTGTGATTTGATGGTGGGGCAAGGCTGATATCGGATATAATTCTCACTCAGCTCGATGGCCCACTTTGCCATCCTTCCTAACATCTTTGGACAATGAAGAACTGCTTTGATTGGATGATCAGTCAAGACTGCCATGAAGTGCCCTTGAAAATATGGATGCAGCTTTCGGACGGATGTCACTAACGCCAGCACCATCTTCTCGATTCGGGTGTATCTGGTCTCGGCATCACAAAGCAGCTTACTAACATAGTAGACCTGCTTTTAGATTTTGTTTTCTTTTCGAACTAGCATGGACCTAATAGTATTCTCAGAGATCTCTAGGTACAAGTACAAGATCTTCCTGAGCTTTGGGCTACTGAGGAGTGGCGGTGAGCCAAGGTACTTCTTGAGGTCCTTAAAAGATTTATGATAGTCCAGAGTCCACTGAAAGTTTTTAGCCAAGTAAAGTACCTTGAAGAAAGGAAGACACTTCTCGGCATATCAGGCAACGAAGCGGTTGAGTGCCGCTTTCCTTGCCATGAGGCATTGCACCTCTTTGATCGACCTAGGGTATGCCATTTTCTAAAGAGCTTGGATATTTTGAGGGTTTACCTCGATGCCCCGCTGAGAGACCATAAAGCCTAGGAATTTTTCAGAATTGACTCTGAAGGTACATTTGATCGGATTCAGCTTCATATGGCATCTCCTGAGTGTTACGAAACTTTTCGTAAGATCATCGATGTGCTAGGATGCCTCCTTACTTTTAACTAGCATGTCATCAACATAGACCTTCATATTTTGGCCTATCTATTCCCTGAAGACCTTGTTGACTAGGCTTTGATAGGTCGCTCCAGTATTCTTCAGTTCAAATGGCATGACTCCACTATAATAATTTTTTAATTAGACTACGTCTAAAAAATGTAGTCTTTTATATATAGACTACGTTTCTAAACCATAACCTAGGTGAGTGTAGTTAAAAGTGTGAGTATAGTTAAAAGTTCCTATTTTTAAACATAGTTAAAAGTCAAAAAAACGTAGTCTTTAAATACATTTAGACTATGTTTTTATCAGAAAATGTAGTTTATAACTATACAAAAGACTACATTTTTATTAGAAATTATAGTTAAAAGTTAAAAAATGTAGTCTTTAAATACATTTAGACTACGTTTTTATCATAAAATAAGTTAAAAGTCAATAAAACATAGTCTTTAAATACATTTAGGCAACATTTTTATCAAAATTATAGTTAATAGTTAAAAAATGTAGTCTTTAAGTACATTTAGATTACATTTTTATCTGAAAATATTGTTAAAAGTCAATAAAACATAGTCTTTAAATACATTTAGACTATGTTTTTATCAGAAACTTTAGTTAAAAGGCGAAAAAATATAGTGTTTAAATACATTTAGACTACTTTTTCATCAGAAAATGTAGTCTATTTTATGTACATTTAGACTATGTTTTTATATTGAAAACGTAGTATAATATCCAATCCTATCATACAAACATATACTTTCAATTCTAAAAAAAATCATAAAAATATTGAATTGAAATATCCAATACTGTCATGCAAACATATACTTTCAATTCCAAAAAACCTTAAATACATTAAATTGAAATATTCAATATTGTCATACAAACATCCATAACATTTCAGATAATCCAAACTTCAATAAATGTTTCTATAACATTTCTTCAAATGAAACCTTGCAACTACTCAACCCATTCTTCGTGCATAATGTCGATGTCTTCTTATTGACCCATTCTTCGCGCATAATATCGATGTCTTCCTATTTTTAAGTTTTTTCTCGCCAAACTGCATATATACATAAGTTACTCAAAAAAAGTACTAAATAACATATGACACAAAAATCTAAAACCATAAAAAGTACTACTTATATGAATAATGTATGCAATAATAACATACCTTTTCACATAAGTTACTCAAAAAAAGAGCACTAAATAACACATGACATAAAAATCTAAAACCATAAAAAGTACTACTTATATGAATCACGTACGCAATAATAAGCTACCTTTTCATCGGTTAAAATGATATGATTCTCAATGATCTCCTTCATATACATGATGACATAATAGCCATATTCAATACCTGATGGTTGCATAGGACACTTGAAAAATAAATTTAAAATCCTTTATAAGATTCAAACAAATAAGATCTAATTTTATGAATTATTAAAAAGAATGTGTAACTCAATATACCTTAATTAACTCCCAAGTAAGTATTTTTTTTGCAACTCGGTCAGCTTTAGCATTATATTTTGAGTGCACTATTTAACAAAGTATAATAATAGTGTGAGACTCATATGATATAATCCAGGCAAATTACTACAAAATTAAAAAGAAATAAATACTTATATTAATAATATCTTTCAATTCTTTTTGTACTAAACATCCAATAGAATCACAAAAATATACTTTATCCCCATGAGGGTCAATAACCACCAAGGAATAGTATTCCCTTTATAAACATAATAACAATAATCAACAACTTAATATCAAAAGTATTAATTTTCATTAAAAAACTACTTATCCAGAGTTATAAGGAGCTAGAAACAATTGATCCACATAACAATGCTCTAATCTTTTAGCAATCAAATTTGATCGTGCTCCAGCTGATCCAGAGTGTACAGAGATCTATCCAAGGTCTATGAAACATACATGTTGAGCAGTTTTGATTTCTTGAGTTGGTTATACAAATAGCTATACAAATCAAATTATTCAATCCCATGGTTATTATTAGAAACTTGTAACACTATTAATTGCATATAAAACGCAAAAAAATATAAAATATCTTATTACCTTATATATAGCATAATACAACTAGAAGTAATCTGCTCCATTGAGCAAAAGTTATCGATATCTTTTCGAATAATATAACATACCCGTTCATGATCAAAGATACCAACATCCAATACCACAGTTATTATATTTGTATCTTTCAAACTTTTTGCAATATGATTCTTTAAATATGACAAACTCCATGGACCCTTTTCTTTGCTTTTAATCTGTAACTGTTGTGGGACAATCTTAGCCTGTTAATAATAATGAAATTCAATTCACAAATGCTACATAGCAAATAGTTTATCAATATAAATTAATCATAAATTTATGAATAAGTTAAAAAGTTTTAGATATCTTAACTTGATCATCAATAACTAATGATCGTGACCATGCAACGTGAGAACCAATAAAATATTTAACTTTCACAGGATCATCACTAATTATTATTGAAAGGAGAGCATCATCGTCAAAACAAACATCAATAGATACACGATAATTCTGATCACCCAAAGGAACTCCATGTTCAATAGAGTTTGGTGATACATTCTCAATCATTGTACCATATCCAATTATATTATTAATAGATCCTACTGTCAATTTGCATAGTTTTTCCTTCAAAGCAATAATATTAGAAAATATAAGTACTATGAATTTAAATAAAATGCTACAAATATAAGTAAATATTAACATCCCTTTTGCATGTTTATTTGTTCAATGACAACAAATTCTATACTTTCATAATTTTGTATATCAGAATCAGCAACTGTTTTATTTGGATGTAGTTTTTTTAACTAAGCAGCAGCTACCTTTGTCTGAAATATATTAAGTACTTGCAGTAATTTTTGAAATTTCTCTCAACTTTGTATTTTCTTCATGAAGTTGACCTAGCTGATCAAGTAATGATTTTCTTTCCTAAGCATTTTCTCTTTTATTGTTGGTTCAGTTTTTTGTTCTTCTAACAAATGTTGTAAGAGTTTGCTTGTTTTAGTTCTTTTTGGAAGATCGAAATAGGTTTTAGCGGTAACCATGCCTCCAACACCCCTTACTCGACCATCATGTTCGGGATTTTTTAATGCCATTCCTAGTATGTCTTTTTATCCTGATTCTTGTATTGATCCATTTTTTACCTTCATTGTATATTAATCCTAATATGTAGACAAAATGAACCATACATTAGGAAGTTATAAAGAATCTATAATTAGCTATTAAATGAACAATAACATATTTACTTACAATCTTCTGTATGACTTCTTGGATGATTTCACTATCAGAACCATCACCTTTTGAATAAACATCTTTTCACACAATACTTTGTCCAATGTCTTCATCGATGCCCATCTTTTTTTCTATAATTATTAGACAACGAATATATCAATAATAAATTAGCTAATAATTACTCAACAATGTAGAACTAAATATTCAACACTTATTGTCTTTTCTTTCACATTAACAAATCCATGCCTAGATGAATGATGTCGATACTCATTGCTTTTTGCTCTTTCACTTTGCAACCTACTCCATTCCTGAAATTTTGGAGAACTATACTTGCTGACTAAGGCATTCCAAGCATCTTTTTTTATGAATGGGTAGTTCTTAGGAGGATTGTCAAATAAGCGTCATCTATCCTCCAATGGATTCAAGAATTTTATCCTCAACTTGAACTTAAATTATCTTCATTTTGTACAAGAAGATGACAAAATATGTTTCTTTCCTTCAACTGGCACATTATAAGCTTTCTATAAAATTATAGAAATACATAAGAGCATACTAATGAAATCAAAATTCAATTAAAAAAATTAAGAAAAAACTCACCTTTATTTGAAACCAAATTTTATTTTTCAGTTCTTCAGAAACTTAAAGCCAATTTTCAAAATTAATAGGCACAGTGGTTCTGGCAATAACACCTAGATGACTTTGCATTTTTGTATTAACCTTCCCTAAAGATTTCCTCTTCTATTGTAAGTCACATCCTTTACGTCTCCATGAGACCTAGCTTTTACTACTCTAGGCATAGTTGTTAGACCCCTTTTTCTTTTGACCTTTTCGGCGCTTGACATAGGTTCTTCATTCGCAGTCAGCAACCTATACAATAAGAGTAAATTATCATTATTTTAACAAAAATCATAATATATAAAAATAAATATAATAAATAATAAAAACAAGTGAATATGCGATTAACAAAGCTATTACTATTTCATGTTAATTATTGACAATCCATGTACCCTTACTATCATCCCGCACATAAGGTAGATGAGAATCATCCATAATATCAAAAGACTGTATATCAGGCAATGATCTGATAACACAATGTTCTAATATCATATCACCTAACTCATCATCATTTGAATAACCATTAAACATGTGCCTTGAGTTTGGAACTACAATTGACCAAGCTGGATTATTTTCATCTTCTACATAAAATACTTGCTGGGCATAAGTAGAAAAATAAAAGAATCTAACTTATGTCTGATTTTGGTAAGATTAACCAATGTGCATCCATCTTTGTCTTCTTTAACTCCACTGGAGCTCTTAACCCATTAACAGTTAAAAACTACCACCTTAAATTCAATATAATCAAGTTCCCATATATCGTGAAGAACCCCATAAAAGGACATGTTTGAAATTATTGGGTTCTTATCCTTCGAGCTAGACACTTGCATTATTTTAGCAATTAAGGTAACACCACTATTCTGAACACATTTGGTACTATCATATTTTTGGGTGTGAAATCGAACTCTATTTATAAGAAATCCATCATATCTTATCACTTGGGTTGGGGTTCATGAGATATCCACCTCAGCATATTAGAAATTACGTTACTGAATTCTTTAATCTCAGACACAACCTACATTCATTTTTAAGATTCAACAATATAAATGATTGTGAAGTATAAACAAATGATGATCTCCTAGAAGATGCCAAGCACATAGTCATATACCTTATCATGCAACCAATTTAAGAATGTTCAATTATGCTCATCCTGAAGCCACTTTTGTCTCCTTGTTTTATTTGGATTAGCTGCTTTCAATTCTTCCATGTGTTGTCTATATGTTAGAACTTATTCAGTTATGACCACATACTTTAAAAATAAGAATATTTTATAAGACTCAAATAACATGTGATGGGTATGACTTACTCTACATAGGCTGCAACTTCTGTTATATTTTTCAACACATAACATGTGCTTGCTCTAACTTTTTTGCATCAGCTCTAAATACATGAGAATTAGAAAGTGATTTTTCAATACTATGTTGACCACCACACTCATTTCTCATTAATGGGATCCCAACAGCTTTCATATTTGACAAGTACTCCAAACAATATTCTACAACTTCTTCAGCAATATAACATTTTGCAATGCAACCTTTTAGCCTATTGCAATTGCATACATATCCTTTTAAGATCTTCATGAATCTTTCAAAAGGATACATCAATCTTAAATAGACTGGTCCGCATAATTGGACTTCGTGTACAAGGTGTGCTATTAAATGAGCCATTATATCAAAAAATGAAGGAGGATAATTTTTTTCATCAAACATAAAGTCTTCACAAGTTCTTCTTATAGCAAACTAAAATTGCAAGTATCAAAAACTTTGTTGCAAAGTGCATTAAAGAACAAACTTAGTCTAGTTATTATGGATCTCATGTTCTTATTCAATAATCCTCGTAATGCCAATAGAAGAATTTGTCGGATCAAAGTGTGGTAGTCATGAGATTTTAGGCCATAAAGCTTCAATTCTTCCATAGAAACATAATTTTTTAAGTTAGAGTAGTATCCATCTAAAACTTTAAGTACAAATAACATCTTGCAAAATTTGATTTCTCAGCCTTAGAAAGTGTGTAACTTATAGTAGGCAAATATGTCCTTTTTTCATCCACTATTGGTTGTAGCTCACTTCGAATTCTTAGATTTACTAGATCTAAATGACTGCTTAGTCCATCCTTTGACTTTCCAGGTATATCAAGAAGGGTTCCCATGATGCTTTCACATACTTTTTTCTCAATATGCATCACATCTAATACATGATGTACATAAAGAAACTCCCAATATTCAAGATAAAAAAATATTGACCTTTTTTCATGCAAGTTTAGACTTTGCCTCTGAAACCTTGTCCTTCTTTTTTGATTTCTCAACATGCATTGTATTTGCTTGCTTTTTTCCATATATAATTAATATTTTTGGACTTTTGTAAAATTTATGTTCTAGTTAAAGGTTTAGGCTCAAATCAAACTCTTGACAACCATTAAATACCTTTTTTGCTCTTCTATATGGATGATTTCTGCGCAAAAATCTCCTCTGACCTTCTTATATATTTTTTTGATTATGTTTCAAATATACACTCTCTGTATTTTTAGTACAAATTGGGCAAGCCAAATAACGTTTAACACTACAGCCACTTAAATTTTCATACGCGGAAAAATCATTTATCATCCATAGTAATACAGCCTTTATTAAGGTGAATACCTCTTGCAAATATGCATCGCAAATTTCAACACTAACATCCTATAGCATTTTTAAATTATCAATAAGTGGTTGCAAGAAGATGTCAATATCCTTTTTTGGCTGCTTAGGACTCGATATCAACAAGGTTAACATCATAAATTTTTGCTTCATACACAACCATCACTACAAGAAAAATAAAATATTGCGATGCCCAAATGCATCGCAATTGCATCGCTAAACATGCTATTGCGATGCAATAACAGCGTCGCTCAGATGTCCGTCGCAATATCCATTTGTCGCAATTGCGTCGCAATATTGCGACTCTCTGCGATGCAACATTGCGTCGCAATATTGCGACGCATCCAAATGCGTCGCTAAATTAAAAATAATTTTAATATTTAAAATTATTATTAAATATTGCGATGCACTCAATTGCGTCGCAATATTGCGATGCATCTGGTTGCGTCATAATATTTAATAATAATATTTTGATATAATAGCGATGCAATTTGAGTCGCTAATGCGTCGCTAATTAATTTTTTTAAAAAAATTATTGCGACGCCAGGTCATTGCATCGCAATATTTAATAATAATATTTAAAAATATTAGCGATGCAATTTCAGTCGCTAATGCGTCGCAAATTAAATTTTTTAAAAAATATAAATATTAAAAATTAAAATGGTTAATACAATTTCGTTAAATTTAAATATTGATAGAAACATTCTTCACTCATATTGATCCAAACAATAATCAATTTCCAAAAATAATTCATATATTAAAATTTTGAAGTTTTCATGTACAACATAAAAAAAAAAAAAAATACATCAAGAATCTGAGCGATCACGTGGAGGCTGTGGAGGCTGGAGACTCTGCGACAAGCGGCTAACCATATCCCAAAAAATGCATCTCATCTCGCATGTCTGCAATCTCCTGATCCCGGCCTCGCATACGATCCTCGAAATCCTGCTCGACCTCCTGCGAACCTCCTCTGCAATAGATCTCCGAAGGTCGTCTAAACGCTCGGGAGGAATATCACCAGAAACTCGAGAGCTGGAGGCCTGATGGGGAAAATATGTAGAAGCTCTAGTGCCCAGACCATAGACCCTGCGGTCTCGTGGCTGGGCACCAACAGCCTCCAAAAACACACGCCGACTCTCCTCTGCTGAGAGTTCGACGGGCGTCTCCCCATCAGTAGAGTCGACCTGCGATGCCTGGGAGCGAAGCTCCTCGACTCGTGTCTTTAAATTATGAAATCAACAATAAATGAGTTAATAAATTTCTCGAAATAAAATTTTAGAAATTAAACAGATACTACATAAATCTAATTTCTTACCGCAACCTCCCGTGATCGCGTGTCGACCCAGGAACCGTCCCTCCTGGTGTGTGTCGCCCTGAATAGACGAAACTCACCAGGATCTCCGCCCTCCTGCTCAGACTATAACAATAAAAAAAATGATATTAATACAAATATTTGTAAATAACTAAAATAGTAATTAAAATATTTATGTTTTCTTACCATACGCCGTCTGTGCTCCTGAATCGAAATGGAGCCCGAAGTATGGCGGAGAGACCCGTGCCAGGACCGCCCTTCTCAGATCGGCGGTTCGTGCTGGCTGATGCGGACCTCCTGCGCCAGCCATCGGACTGCCAGGCCTGCTGCCACTCGTGCCAAATACCCTCTGGCACATGCGCAGGACGCTGACCCGATGACCTCCAACGATGAAGCATGTCGGAGTATCGGCGTCCCGTCAGAGCCTCCCATGCTGCCCTAATGGCATCATGGCTGGCAGGATCCCACGTAAACTTTTTCTGCATTAAAATAAATAGTTAGTTTCTGAATTTATTAAGATTAAGAAATTTTATATCAGTGATAAATTGTATTTAATAAGTTTACCTGAAACTCAGAAAAATAAAACTCCCTCGTGGCTGGAGATACGTGGCGCCAATCGTAGCCACTGGGATCTGCACGCCTCTGAAATACGGCGCTGATGTGGCTGGATACATGATGCTGCTCAATAAATCTGTTAAAAAAATGCATGTTTATAAGTAATTGACTTAAAAATAAACATATATTTTTAATTAGTATATACTTACAGCCCCTGAGCATCAAGTCGAAGTACGGTGCGGCCGATGGTGGAAGAACTCTCGGAGGTATGTGCCGATCGGCTGGATGGTAATACTGCTGGAGAGATCGAAGGCTGTGCGACTGCTGGAGATCCGAACTCTCCATCTCCGATGCTCATGTGATCTGATGCAGCAGGGCTACGTCCCTGCTCACTCCGTCTGTCGTCGGTAGATCTACCTCTGCCCGTCATACTGAAAATACTAAAGATTCATACAATTAAATTACGATTAATGATTGACTATGTAAAAATTTAACACTTATAAAAAAAAGTTAAATTTTAAAAAACCTCTATGTTTAATCGGTGTCATTTGTTTCGTGAAATGTTGGTTCAACATCCGATGCCGTATCGGACTGCGATTCAGTTTCATTATCATCGGAAGGAAACCGAACATTTGCATCCGCAATTTCTTGGACATCACCATTTGGATCTCTAAGTGATGTTTCAGGAGCCCTTGTGTCGTCCTCAATTGCATGCATTTCCATCTCATCCTCTTGAAATGCAGGGCACTCGGCTGATTGACTTGATGAACTCTCCTCTAATACGATTGTTGAACGTGGGACGATTTTAGAAACGGCCCACCAATCTCGCTTGTCGTTGCGCAAACTTGGATATCCGCAGTAAAAGACTTGCTGAGCTTGGGATGCAAGGATGAATGGGTCATATTTCTGCAATCTTCGTCGATGGTTCACTTCAACCAAATTGTAGTCGTTATGAACCCTTTTGCCCACAGGAACTATCGGATCGAACCAATCACAACGAAACAATACGGTTCGTTTCATAGGCCAACCGGGATATTCAACTTCAACCACCTCTACTAACTTTCCATAATAATCCTGCATATTTGCTCCAACACTTTCTCCTTTAACACACACGCCCCAGTTCTGCGTGCCTCTTGAAGCTGCTAATCGTTCAATCTGAAATTTGTACCCATTTACAAAATAGCCAGTAGAGGTTGTTACGGTCTTCAATGGCCATTGCGATAGACATTTAATGAAAATATTGTCGTTGTGGACCATGGACCGTTTACCTATAAATTAATAAGCTATTCACATCCAATTCAAAAAATAAAAGCCATTATTGAAATTGATTGAGTGATACTACTCACAAATTCATAAAACCAGTAAGCAAACTCCGTTTCTAATTTCTGCCCAATTGCAACTTGACTGATGTCGGGATTCATCTGTCGTTGTCTATCACAAAACATCCTTATGGGATGAAAAGGATGAAAACTATGTTAGCAATTAAATATTATGGTATATTGTAATTTAAATTAAAATTTTCAATTAAGCATTGAAGTATACACTTACTCAATATATGGATCGACTTCTCTACAGTTCATTAGGATGTAATAATGTGCTGCATTATACTCCATATCGCTAAGATTTCTTGACTTCTGCCCACCAAATGAACGGCCGATACCTTTAAAAATTGATATTCTACCGTCATTAGGTTCTCCTTCGTCCACACATACGTCATCGTTACGACCAAGATTTCGGCTCCTCGTGTGGACGTGACCCTCAAAGTAATGCGAGGCAAAAGCTGAAACTTCTTCGACCAAGTGTGCATTGCATATAGAACCTTCAACCCTTGCCTTATTACGCACATTATTTTTTAACTTCTTAAGATACCTATATGTAAAGTTGAAACAAAAAATTAACCAATTTTCTTGCAATGAAATAATATTTGAAATGTCAACATATCTTAATGATGTATATATTTACCTCTCGAAAGGATACATCCAGCGATACTGCACGGGACCAGCTATGCTCGCTTCGTATGGCAAGTGAACCGGTAAATGCTCCATTGAGTCAAAAAAACTGGGAGGAAATATTCGCTCAAGCTTGCATAAAATAATTGGAATTTCCTCCTCAAGCCTTGCCATGGATGCAGAAGTAATGACTGCGGCAGATAACTCCTTGAAGAACAAGCTGAGCTCCGTAATTGCCTTCCAGACATGTTGCGGAAGCAACTCACGAAAAGCTATAGGTAATAACCGTTGCATGAAAACATGGCAGTCGTGACTCTTCATGCCGAACAACTTGAGCTTATGCATGTCCACACACCTACCGATATTTGAGGCATAACCATCTGGAAATTTTAACCCTCTAAGCCAGTTACATAAAACTTCTCGTGAATTTCTGTCAAGAGTGTAACAGGCTTTAGGATAGGTCCCGTCGGCACTCCTTCTCAAATCACCTCTTCTGCAGTACTGATTAAGTTCTTCTCTTGACTTTGCAGTATCTTTTGTTTTTCCCGGGATGTTTAGCACCGTGTTAAATATGTTATCAAAGAAATTTTTCTCGATATGCATAACATCCAAGTTGTGCCGGATGAGATTTGTGCTCCAATAAGGCAAATCCCAAAATATACTTCGCTTCTTCCAGTTATGTTCTTTACATATACGGCCATTTATTCTATCTGCATCTGGTTCCCATGCATACATCAACCCCAAATTCTCTATAGTATCAAATATATCCGTGCCGGACCTAACCGGTTCGGCGAATTTTGTGACTGCTTTGTTCTTCCGGAAGGCGATCAAGTTACGCCTGTAAGGATGATTTGGGGGCAAGAACTTCCTATGGTTATCAAACCATGACTGCTTACCACTCTTCTGCAATGTAAATGCATCCGAATCATACATGCAATGAGGGCATGCCAGACGTCCAGCAGTGCTCCAACCAGACAACATTGCATATGCCGGGAAATCACTTATTGTCCACATCAAAGCAGCTCTCATGATGAAATTCTGTTTCATAGAAATGTCGTAGGCTACGACTCCTGTTTCCCACAACATTTTCAATTCGGCCACCAACGGTTGCAGAAAGACATCAATCTTTTCCTTTGGATTTGATGGTCCTGAAACCAAAACGGTTAAAAACATTGCAGTATCTTTCATGCACTTCCATGGAGGAAGGTTATATACAGTCAGTATCACAGGCCAACATGAATACTGTTGCCCCGCTTGACCAAATGGTTGGAAGCCATCGGTACAAAGACCTAATCTCACATTCCTTATATCTTCAGCGAAATCAGGATGATTTTCATTGAAATGCTTCCAAGCCTTTGAATCTGATGGATGCCGCATTTCATCCTCTTTAGATTCATGTTCGGCATGCCATCTCATATCAGCAGCTGTTGCCTCAGATCTGTATAATCTCTGCAGGCGTGGGGTAAGAGGAAAGTAATGCATCCTCTTGTAAGGCACACTTTTCCTCCTACTTGTACTGGCTCCTCCTTCGCTGTTTTTGTACCTCGATTGCCCACAAATCTTACACCATCTCAGCTCTGAGTCTTCACCCCAAAATATCATACAATTGTTCAAGCAACAATCGATCTTATTTACTGGGAGCCCAAGCCCACGCAACAACTTCTTTGTTGCGTAAAAACTGTCTGCTGCAACATTGTCATTTGGCAAAATTTCTTTGATTAACCCAGCTACAGAATTGAACGCCTTTTCTGATAATCGATGTTCTGCCTTAATATTCAACATTCGAGCAGCTGTAGACAACTGGGAATGACCCTCACAACTAGGATACAATTCTTGATTTGCAGCATGCAACATATCGTAAAATTGCTGTGCATCTGGATTTGGTTCTTCCATAAATGTATTCTGATTGAATTCATTACCGATGCATTCATCACCATTTGTTCATATGTGTTTAAATTCACAAATGGTTCATCTATGGGAATTGACTCTTGTTGGCTATAACAGCTGCTGGAATATCCTCTGGTTCACCATGACAGTACCAAACATAGTAATCAGGAACAAACCCCTTCTTACACAAATGCACCTTAACAGTTTCAACATCTCTGTAGGCTTTATTCTGACACCTGTGGAAGTTGCATGGGCACCTAATCCTAGGGCCATCCATCCAGTCAGGTTGGCTACATGCAAATGCGATAAATTCTTCCAATCCATTCAGAAAATCTGGATTAAGCAAGCCATCTTTTATCCTTGCATACATCCAGGAGCGAGTCCCGCTCATTTTTGACCGACTTATACAAAGTCTGGTAAACCATTAAAGGAAACCACAAAATAAAACTATATTAGTATTACTAAATATATAACTAAATTATTTCTTTTACAACTAAGGTTAATAACAACCATTTAAATCATTTATAACTAAATCAATTTTCTTTTAGGCAACTAAGGTCCCTACCATGCAAGGGCGAGCCACGGCTACGATCCTTGGCGTGCTAGCAAGGACCGAGGCATAGGTTCATGGCTAATGGTAGGGCTTGAGTTCGGGTCGGGCCACAAGGCGGTTCGTTCAATCATGAGACTTCACAAGCTTTCAAGTGTCCTAAATTAATTAAACCTCACTCCATGTCTAAAAGGTAAGGCCCTATCCCATTCAAGAATATTTTTGTGATATGTTATTCTGCTATTAATTATCATCGATCGGTTACGTTGAAATTTCAGCAGCATTTCCCATATGTTCTCCTAAATGTGTGGCATATATGCCACACTAGGAGAACGTATGAGCAAATACAAACCGCAATCTCAACCAAAGATGATTAATAGCAGACTACCATATCGCAAAAAATATTCTCAAACTGTCCACCAGGACAATTTGAGAATTTGCAAGACTAAATCTTATAAATTCTCAAACGGGTCTAAAGGTTATAGTGCTATGATTAATAATATGAAAATCCAAAGACAATCGAACTTATGCTTGTTATTCATAAATTCTTGTCAGTTCTACAAATAGAGGCATAGTGTTCTATATATATAGTCAATGGCTTCTTAAGATTATTATGTCAAATATAATTGTTTGTGAAGACTAAAATATAAATCATTGAAAGTACTAATGTGTTCTGAGAATTAAATAAAACTACAACATGACTTTCATTCAAGCATTACATAATTTAATGCATCATTCAATTTGAAGCAGAATGTAAATAATCAAGACATAAAATTGTAAATAACTACAAGTGCACAAAAATTATTGCAAAAATAATTTTTTTTTTTTTGCCTGGCCACCGTGGCCAAGCCATGGCCGTGGCCGTGGAAGATAAAAGGGGAGGGGGGGTTTGCCCCATCCCCGTAAGAGACATGTTTTTTTTTTTTTTTTTTCCTGACCATCGGTGCCGTGGCCGGCTTCTCCGGCCGTGGCTACAGCCGTGGCCGGAGAAGATAAAGAGGGGGTTTTCCCCACCCCTGTAAAAGACTTGTTTTTTTTTTTTTTGTGGCCTGGCCACCGTGGCCAAGCCACGGCCGGCCACGGTAGCCGCCGTGGCCGGAGAAGGTCAAGGGGGGGGGGCCTGTAACAGCCTTTTTTTTTTTTACTGTGGCCTGGCCACCGTGGCCAGGCCACTGCCGGCCACGGCAGCGGCTGTGGCCGGAGAAGACAAAATGGGGGGGGGGTTTCCCCACCCCCCCCTGTTACCATTTTTTTTTTTGACTGTGGCCTGGCCACCATGGCCAGGCCACTGCCGGCCACGGCAGCGGCCGTGGCCGGAGAAGACAAAATGGGGGGGGTTTCCCCACCCCCCTGTTACCAATTTTATTTTTTTTTTGACAGTGGCCTGGCCACCGTGGCCAGGCCACGGCCGTGGCCGGAGAAGACAAAATGGGGGGGGGGGGTTTCCCCACCCCCCCTATTACCATTTTTTTTTTTGACTGTGGCCTAGCCACCGTGGCCAGGCCACTGCCGGCAACGGCCGTGGCCGTGGCCGGCTTCTCTGGCCACGGCCACGACCGTGGTCGGAGAAGACAAAATGGGGGGGGGGGTTTCCCCCCCCCCCTGTTACCATTTTTTTTTTTTTTTGACTGTGGCCTGGCCACCGTGGCTAGGCCACTGCTGGCCACGACAGCCATGGCCGGAGAAGACAAAATGGGGGGGGTTTCCCCACCCCCCCTATTACCAAATATATATATATTTTTTTTGACTGTGGCCTGGCCACCGTGGCCAGGCCACTGCGGCCACGGCAGCGGCCGTGGCCAAAGAAGACGGCCACGGTCTTGGCCGTGGCCGGAGGAAAATTATTGCAAAAAAAAAATTTGGAAGATGGTGGGGGGGGGCTTACCTCGGTCGAGAGGAGACGCCGGAGTTGGAGGAGACCGTCGGGGAGCCGGAGCACTAGAGGGGGGGAGCCGGAGCAGCGAACGGTGGGAGCCGGATTTTTTTTGGGAGGGCGGCGGCTAGGTCAAGACGGGGAAGAAGAAGAGAAGTTATATATGAGTGATTAGCGATGCAATTAATTGTGTCGCTAATCGGTTGCAATATTTTTTTTTAAATTTATTATGTATTAGCGACGCAACAATGCATCGCTTATCCATCGTTAAGTTTGCCTTATTATATTTTTATGAAAAACGTAGCGATGCAATTAATTGCATCGCTAATGCGTCGCTAACTTGGTGCCAATGTCCGGTAAAAAAATTATTTTTATTTTCTAGAAATTGCATCGCTAAGGTGTCGCAATATTTTTTTAATATTTTTAAATGATTAAAATAATAATTTATGATAATAATTGTGACGCATACAGTGCGTTGCAAAAATTTTTCTAACTATTTTATTACATATATTTATCCAAAAAATATTGTGATGCAACAAATGCATCGCAATATTATATATGTTTTATTTATTTTTTTAAATATTTATAAATGATAAAAATTATAATTTATGATAATAATTGTGACGCAATTTGTGCGTCGCAATTTTTTTTAACTTTTCGTTACATCTATTTATAGAAAAAACATTGCGACGCAAATAATGCATCGTAATATTATATTTCTTTTATTTATTATTACTGATAAAAATTATATTTACTAAAAATAATTGCGGCGCATACATTGCGTCACAATATTTGTTTATTTTTTCTTCGAAAATACATCGCTATGGCATTACAATATTGTTTAATATTTTTTTTAAACTTTTTTTTACTTTTTTTTAATAATTATAAATGATTCAACGGTTGCGATCGATCCAAGCCATGATCGATCCCGATCGGCGATGATCCGATGGTTGCAATCGATCCAAGCCATGATCGATCCCGGTCGGCAACGACCTATTTCAGACCGTCGCGATCGATCAGATCGGCGATGATCCGACAGTTGCGATCGATTCAAGCCATGATCGATCCCAGTCGGCATTGACCTCTCTCGGACCGTGGCGATCGATCGGATCGGCGATGATCCGACGGATGCGATCGATCGAAGCCATGATTGATTTCGGTCGGTGAGTATCTGACGGTTGCGATTGATCCAAGCCATGATCGGTCCCAGTCGGCGACGATCCGACGGTTGCGATCGATCCAAGCCATGATCGATCTAGATCAGCGTCGACCTCTCTCGGACCGTGGTGATCGATCGGATCGGCGATGATCCGACGGATGCGATCGATTGAAGCCATGATCGATCCCGGTCGGCGAGTATCCGACGGTTGCGATCGATCCAAGCCATGATCGATCCCGATCGGCAAGGATCCGATGATTGCGATCGATCCAAGCCATGATCGATCCCGGTCGGTGACGATTCGATGGTTGCGATTGATCTCGATCGGCGACGACCTCTCTCGGACCGTGGCGATCGATCGGATCGGCGACGATCCGACGGTTGCGATCGATCGAAGCCATGACCGATCCCGATCGGCGATGATCCAATGGTTGCGATCGATCCAAGCCATGATCGATCCCGATTGGTGATAATCCAACTGTTGCGATCGATTCAAGCCATGATCGATCCCGGTCGGCGACGATCCGATGGTTGCGATCGATCCAAGCCATGATCGATCCCGATCGGTGACGACCTCTCTCGGACCATGGCGATCGATCGGATCGGCGACGATTCGACGGTTGCGATCGATCGAAGCCATGATCGATCCCGGTCGGCGATGATACGACGGTTGTGATCGATCCAAGCCATGATCGATCTCGGTCGGTGATGATCCGGCCATGATCGATCCCGGTCGGCGATGACCTATCTCGGACCGTGGTGATCAATCGGATCGGCGACGATCCGACAGTTGTGATCGATCGAAGCCATGATCGATCCCGACCGGTGATGATCCGATGGTTGCGATCGATCCAAGCCATGATCGATCCTGATCAGTGATGACCGATCTCGGACCATCGCGATCGATCAGATCAGTGATGATCGAGGGTTGCGATCGATCGAAGCCATGATCGATCCCGGTCGGCGACTACCAATCTCGAACTGTCACGATCGATCGGATCGGTGACGATCCGACGGTTGCGATCGATCGAAGCCTTGATCGATCTCAATCGGCGATGATCCGACAGTTGCCATCGATCCAAGCCATGATCGATCACGGTCAACGATGATCGATCTCGGATATTATTAATTTTTAATTATATTTTCTAATTTATTGCATCGCTAATGCCTCGCTAATTTGGCATTATGAATTTCTTTTAAAATATTGCGACGCATTAATTTACGTCGTTAATAAAAATTTTTTTATTACTTTACTGTTTTATTGCATCGCTATTACGTTGCTAATTAACATATTTATTTTTAACAAAACATTGCGATGCACTGGATTGCATCGTAATATTTTTATTTCATAATACTATTTTCTTAAAATAAATTTTATTTAAATTAATTGCGATGCAATTATTGTGTCGCTAAATTTAAAAATAATTTTTATATTTTTTTAGTTTATTGCATCGCTATTTAAAATAATTAAGTTTTTTAAAAACATTACGATGCACTGTTTGCATCGCAATATTTTTTTTTATATTAATATTTATAAAAATTAATTTTATTTAAAATAATTGCGATGCAATTAGTGCATTGCTAAATTAAAATTAATTTTTATAATTTTCTGGTCTATTGTGTCGCTAATGCGTCGCTATTTAAAATTATTATGTTTTTTAAATATATTGCGACGCACTGAGTTGCATCACAATATTTTTTTCATATTTATATTTTATAAAAATCAATTTTTTTATTAATATTTACGATGCAATTTTTGCATCACTATATTAAATATATTTTTTCTTATTTTATGTTTATTGCATCGCTAATGCGTCGCTATTTAACATAATTAATTTTTAAAAAACATTACGATGCACTTAGCTGCATCGCAATATTTTATTCCTTTAATAATATTTTAAAAAAAATATATTTTATAAATATTGCAATGCAATTTTGCATTGCTAAAATTAAAAATTATTTTTTTTTAATTTTATGGTTTATTGAGTCGCTAATGCGTCGTTATTTTTGTCGCAATATTTTTTTGACGCGGAGGCATCGCAATGTAGTTGCAATTTTAGCGACGCATCTTTGCGTCGCTAAAATTGCATCGCTATTTCATTATTTTCTTGTAGTGCATGGTGGAAGATTGTAGGTAATAAGTATGATAGGCCATATACTGTAATGACTACTTAAGGAGCTATGTGGATTTATCCCATCTGCTGCAAGTGCCAATCAAAGATTTTGTGGCTCACATGCAAAATCAAGCCATTTGTGGTCTATTAATTTTCATAATGCTGCATCTGCTAGATGTCGAATGTAATTGTCAACTTCTCTTTCACTAGAATGCCATATCAAATCTTTCGATATTTGATGAGTACCATGCATTCTTCTAAACCTGGGTATTGGGGAAAAATACCACATAACTTTAGTTGGTATGCCTACTTTTGGATGATTGGATCCTTTAGAAATCTTCCATCTTGATTCAGAACAATTTGGACATACATCAACATCCTTGTTTGCATTTCTATACAAAATGTAATCATTTGGACATGCGTGGATCTTTTCATATTGCATTCTTAAGGCACACAATGTCTTTTTTGCTTCATATATTGATGTTAGCATCAAATTTTCTTTTGGAAGGACATTACCCCAAAAGCTTAATAGCTCATTGAAACTTGCATCACTCCACTCATATTTTATTTTAAAGTTGTATAATTGTACCAAAACAGAAAGCTTAATGAACCCACTAAAACCAGTGTATAAAAGGTGCTCAGCATCATCCAACAAGTCAACGAATTTCTCTGAATTACATTCAAATAGATTTCTGGCTACTTCAACCATTTCCATAGCATTAATATCATCATTGTATTGAAGATAACATTCTTTAGCATCTAAGGTACACTTATCTTCCATAACATTACATATGTTTTTGCCATGCCATATCCATACGTCATAACTTAAGTCGATACCATTACAAAAAAGATAATCTTTAACCACTGTGATATCATGAACTTTCATATTCCCACATTTTATGCATGGATATTGTATGGAACTAGGGTCACCTAAATTTCTTTTAACATGATTAAAAAAACTTTTACATCATCCTCGTATCTTTTTGTACATCTATCAGCAGAGTACCATGACTTATCTAGTCTGTTTAAATTTAAAAAATACTAGTAACTAGTTAATTAAATTAATAAATATAATTAATTTTATCTAAAAAACTAATTAAATTTATCAAACCACATAGAAGTAAAAAAATTTGAAAGATGACAAGTAAATTAAAAAAATAAATAATAATATATAGTAGTTCAGCTTCCTTTGCTTTCTCATCAATCTCTTTGGACTTACTTTCCATGCCTGATGAATCCACCATCTATGTTCCTAAAATGGAAAAGATATTATGTTCAAAAACATATAAACTCTCTTCCAAACTCTTTTTAAAATCCTAGGATATGATATTAATCAAGTGTGGTTATGATTTAGGAAACAAGTATTCCCACATCCTAAACAAAAATGCATGAACCAAGTTAGGCTTCTAATTAGAAAGATAACTAAATCAAAAGATTAAAAATTTGATAAAATCCTAATTTTAATAGGAATGGTGATTTGCATCAGTCCTTTGAGAGGTCCTAGTCTTGAGTTTAGGATTTTTAATAGATTATCTAGAATCTTAATAAATGAAAACATAAACTTAAATCTCTCTCCAATATATGCTATTTCTAGTAAGGAAGTTTAAGATCTTAGAGGGCTTATTAATCTTGTCAATTCACTAGCGTTAACGGGTCTAAGAATCCTAGATTGCTCCAAGTGATCAACTAAGTCAGTGACAACATGAAGTTGGACAAACTCATTAATTACATATCGCCAGAACTACTAATTCAACTTAAAAAAAGAAAAACTTTCCTGAAATGATACAAACATGGTGTTAATCCCACTGTAAAATTTCAAAATATCATTGATTCGCATAATAATCAAATTTGGACAAAACTCAAATAACATATTATCTTTTTATCATGGTTTAACTTGAATTAAATTGTTAATTGAACCAGGCCCATGTCTGGTTCAATCGATGATTGGGTGCACCCACGTTCCAAGCCACATCGATAAACCCAAAACCTCTCTCCCTCAAGAAAACCTCCTGCTCCAATCTGCCTCGCATGATGGTTGCGCACCCCTTCAGAGTCACCACCAGGCCCAATATTACCACCAGGATCCTTTGCTCCTCCTCCTCCTCCTTCCTTGCCCCTCTCCTCCCTTGCCCCGCTCTCGAGACCCTCCTTGCCACCGCCCTCGATGCCGCTGCCAGCCCCCGCCAACTCCACGAGGCCCATGGCCACATCCTTCGCCTCGGCCTTCATGGTAGTAACTTTCTCGTCACCCGCCTCCTTTGCTGCCTTGCCAACCACCGCATCCCCACCACCCCTACCCACTTCTCATCTTCGCTCAGGTCCCCTTCCCAAACTCTTTCCTTTGGACTGCCCTCATCTATGGAGTTGCTCTTCTCCTTCACTCTGCCTCCTCTGCCGTCACCCACCCCATTCGCCTCTACGCTGCCATGCGCCATCACTCGCCCCCCACACCACCCATGTCGTTCACTATTTTGGCCCTCCTCAAGGCCTGCGCCACTGTCCACTCCGTCGCCATAGGAATCTAGGTGAGATTTTAAACTTCATGATCTTAGAGATGTTGCACAGATGACGGCCCTCCTTGATACGCCAAACCATCGCAAGCACCATCCTCCCACCCTCTTTCTCTCCCTCCCTCTTAGATCAATCTTTCGATTTAAAAAAAAATTGGAAGATTACCTACAGTTGAATCAGCCTAGTGAAGAGACAGCAAACAAATCCCTAATCCCATGTGGTTGTGGAGACTTTGTAAACAAAATCCTGGTGGTGGTGGAGTCTCCTCAACCTTAATCCTACGTGGTGGCTCGTGGAGTCTCCGTAAACGGAACCCTAATCCAGAAAAAAACTGTGGATGGAAAAAATAAATTTGACTTTAGGTATCGAGGGTTTCATTTAGAAAAAGTGGGAAAGCAAATTAGGAGGAGAAGAAAAGATAAATTTTTTGTTTTATATTAGACTACATCTTAATTAAAAATGTAGTCTTTTTATATTATAAGATAATATAAGACTACATCTTAATTAAAAATATAATCTTTTTATATTATCAGATAATACAAGACTACATCTTAATTAAAAATGTAGTCTTTTTATATTATTAGATAATATATAAGACTACATCTTATTTAAAATCGTAGTCTTTTTATATTATCAGATAATATAAGACTACGTCTTATTTAAAAATGTAGTCTTTTTATATTATCAGATAATATAAGACTATGTTTTTAATAAAAGATTAGTCTTTTAATTTATAAAAAATTATAAAAATATAGTCTAAAATATTAGACTATATTTTTTTATGAAAAAACGTAGTCTTTTTCCTAAAACCTATTGTAGTCTATTTAACATTTTGTAGTAGTGCTCGGTAGCAATAGATGCCTCTATCAGTAATGAAGGTTGTTTTCTCTTTATCCACGACTGCCATCTGAATCTAATTATAGCCTGAGTAGGTATCCATGAAGGTTAGCATCTGATGGCCCGAGGTGGAGTCCACTAGCTGATCAATCCTTGGGAGAGAAAAGCTATCATTCGGGCAAGCTTTATTAAGGTATGTGAAATCGATATAGATCCTTCATTTGCCATTCAACTTCTTTACCATGAGAACGTTTGCCATCTAATTGGGGTAGTTCACCTCCCAAATGAAGTTTGCCTTGAGGAGTTTGTTGACCTTCTCTTCAATGGCCTTCTAACACTCGTGGACAAATCTCCTCTCTTCTGTTTGACTAGCCAAAATGCCTCATCCACATTAAGATGAATGACAAGGATGTCCAAATTGATTCTCGACATATCCAAAGCTGACCAGGCGAAGATGTTGGGATTCCTTCAAAGAAAGTCAATCAGGTCCTTCCGAGACTTTCCTTCCAAATGGAACCCGACCTTTATGGTTCGGTCAGGTCGAGCCTCATTAAGTGGCACCTTCCCAAGCTC
Source organism: Calamus simplicifolius (assembly GCA_900491605.1). NCBI lineage: Eukaryota > Viridiplantae > Streptophyta > Magnoliopsida > Arecales > Arecaceae > Calamus > Calamus simplicifolius. Next base: position 111,168 of record UESW01001408.1, read on the forward strand.
TTCTATAGGTTCCCTCCTTTGCTCAGCAAAGTCCTCCCAAGCATCAAATCCATCGACCTCGGGCCTCTGGGACTAAAGATCAGTGACGAAACAATATCGGGCTGTAGCCTGGCTTCCTTGAACTGTCCTCACTCCCCATTATGTAGAGAACTTTATGGCGAGTTGAGGTATGGATATCATAGCTCCATGGAACATTTGTCTAGGTCTGCCAAAGTTGGCATTATACGATGATCGAAGCTTAATCAACAAGAAGTTTGTGTGGATGGTTGTTACATAAGGCCAGATGCCCGCTCAAACTGCTAGTGTGATAATCCCTTTGGGTGTAATGGTGTTGCCGGTGAACCCCATCAGAGTAAAGTCCACAATCCAGAGGTCTTCCATTCACAAATTCATTTTTATAAAGGCATCCAAATATAAAACATTAACTGAGCTTTCACCGTCAATCAAAACCTGATGTACATCGTAGTTGTTCATATTAAGGGATACAACGAGAGCATCATCATGGGAATACTATATCCCTTGGAGGTCTTCGTCTGAAAATGATAGTCCTTCGGATTGAACTCTCTTTGGCGGGTTTTCCTCCTCACTTGGCCAACCCAGGGAAGATCCAACCATGGCAATCATATTGATGTTGACAGCGACCGATGGGTTTAGCAAAGGCTACTATCGAAGCTCAGGCTAGCGCTCCTCTCGGTTGTCTGGCTCTAGGGCTCTTCTGAATCGCTCTAGCCATCCTCGGTGCATGAGTTGCTCAATTTTATTTTGGAGCTGTCAGCATTCGTTGGTATCTTGACCGTAGTCTCAGTGATATCGGCAGTATTTCATCATATCCCTCTAAGCTATGTTTCCTCAAAGGATGCTTGGTCGAGAGAGTTGCTGCTTGATCTCCATTAAGATCTATGCTTGGGGCATGGTAAGCATGGTGAACTGGTTGAATCTCTGCGTTGGACTTCTGGTGCGATCTCTCAGTGGTGGAGGAAGAGCCCTTTGGTGGTGAGGCAGGCTTGTAGGGCGAGTAGATCGGTTCTTCTCTAAGCTTCTCTTCTCCTTCTTATTGGACTATTCTACTTGAGTTGACCCTCTTGACTCTTCAACCCTGGCATACTTGTTTACCAGGGCCATTATGTCAGAGAGGTTCTTCGGATAGTTGACTTTCATAGCTAAGTAAAAGTCTCCCTCCTTTGATACTATGTCTGCTAGGGTGGACATGGCCACCTCATGGTTGAGGTGGTCAACTTTTAGCATGGCCATGTTGAAACGGCTAAGAAAACTTTTCAAAGACTCTTCCTCTCACTGCTAGACTTCGAAGAGGGAGTCGGACCTTCGTTGGTAGCAGTGGCTACTAACAAACTAGCTGGTGAATGAGCGATCTAGTTCATCAAAAGAATTAATAGATTTTAGCTTTAGAGTGCCGAACCATATTCTGGCGGGCCCTTTGAGAGTAGAAGGGAAGGCCTGGCACAGGATCGCATCTGATGCTCTATGGAATATGATGGACCAAAAACTGCTCAGATGGTCGTCAAGATCAGTGCTCCCATGGTACGGCTCGATAGTGGGGAGCTTGATGTGGGGCGAGACAACCTCTTGCATGATTCTGTCAATGAACAGCATACCCTGCTCCACCTTGAGTTGAGGATGAGACGCCTACCTAATAGCGTCTATCTCTTGGTGCATCTTTTCAAGTTGCTACTACACCAGGGGATCTCGAGCAGTAGGAGAGGTGGGGCGGAGAGATCGTGGTGCAGCATCGAGTCATGGCAAAAAAATACTAGGGATAGGGAGTGAGTCGGACGAGATCTAGGCAGGCTCCTATCTTTGCCCTTCTATTGTATCAGCTCGACTTCTTCTTCATGTCTGGATTGTCATGGGAGGCTGGTGGCTTCCAATGGATTGGGTGGAGAGGCCACCGGTGGGATTGGAGCAGCTACTCCATCAGAAAGCTGCTGAGTGAGTGCAGCTAGAAGAGGAACCTCATGAAGCCTTTGCACCATTTATGATAGAGCTTGGATTTGTTGGACCAGCATAGCAAACTGGTCCTGGGTGACTGGAGTGGCTGGCAGTGGGGAACCTCGATCTGTGACGACTGTGAGGGCGCCATGTTGTTTGTAGGATCAGGCATTTGAGAGGTGGCCTGATCAGGAGCATCTGTGGTTGCTCTCTTGTGGTTGGCCATTAAGAAAGACACCCTTCTTGTTAGAAACCTTGTCTTCTTAATTACAAGTTTAATAGGAATTGAGACCCTTCTTTTAGTGCCAATCTGATGCTGCTAATTTTTGTTCTCCAGCTTGGGTAAGAAGTTGGTCAGGATTTGGGCGGTGATCTCCCTCTTGATGGACCTATAAGACTATCCTCGCATAGGAATCATAGGGGGTGATCCCTGTGGAAGACCCTTCGATGCCCAAGTTAGTAAAAACCTTCGACAATCAGATAAGAGGAGAAGGTTTCAGTAGAAAGATCTCTCTCTAAGAGGGTTTTTCAGGAGTAATAGACTTTGCTAGAGTTATGAGAATATGAGAGCATACCTGGGGAGTCTTGGGAGGTGGTATTTAGGCTCCGCTAAGATGGTAAGTCATTACCTAATTTTTTGATCATATTTTAGGGAGCTGATACGATTGGAATCCCATCGATTATAGGATCGGTAGCTGATCAGCCTTATCAGGAGTTTGAAACTCCGTTAATCATGATCGAAGGGTCATATTTGGCTTTTATTTCCATTTAAGGAGGATTACTCCGAAACTTCTGAGATTAGGGTGGTTCATCCTCCAGAATATTCGGTGTGGTATGAAGTGGAGATGATGCTCAAGCCGAGGTATGGAGATTGCTAATGACAAATTATCTCTCTTGAATGTTCATGAGGGAACGGTGTCCTTTTTCTTTCATGGATAATTGTTGGTCCCAAGGTGCCATTACCTAGCAGGGAATGAGTGGTGAGCCCAGGTCTCGATAGATGTGTGCCAATGATGGAGGCTGAATCCGACTCTGATGTTGGTGCTAACTCTGGAGGCTTAGTCTGACTCTAGAGGCAGTGTTGAGATTGACTCGGGAGGCCGAGTCCAACTTTGTTGTCAGTGACAAAACCGACTCTGGCGTCCGTGTGAAGATCAACTCTGGCATTGATACTAAGACCGGCTTTGGCGTCGGTGCGGAGACTGACTCTAACATCGGTACGGAGACCGACTCTGGCATCGATGCCCCCAGCAAGTAACTCTTGTTGTCTATTAGACTATAGCTTTGTCCGTCAATTTGAACGTAGCTTGATCAGCCACTCAGAGTTAACTCAGCTCTCTTTGCTGTATATGCTTTTCGATGTAGTAACGATTTTATTCCGCATCATATATTATATAAAATTATATCTTTTTTTTTTGTATCATTCATCCTTCAAAAGATTAATTAAAATCTAATTATTTATCTCTTCTTTTCTTATAAAATAGGATTTTTGATTATTTTATTTTTTAAAGAAAACAATGGAACGATATAAGTTTATCAAAAAAGAAAAAGAAAAAACTTGCGTTGTTAGGCTTTATATATGGTTTAACGTTTAAGTATAAGAAACTTGCGTTGAAGTCTTTCATATATTTAGGCTTTATATATTGTTGCTCTGTTCGTTTAAATTTTCAGAACAATTTAGAGCTGAACATGGAATCCTTCTGTATTTGTCCTCATTTTGACTGTCAGTGGATTGGACTCACTCTCTGTAACAATTAACCTGTGTACTGGCCAGAGTTGGTAGTACAAAAGAATCTGGGTGAGAGTCTATCAGCAGTCTGTAATTAAAAAATAAATAAATTAATAAATCTATCTGTAGTCATTTGTGGTGAAATTGGTGGGACCTGCTGCTGACCAGCGAGCAAACTTTTGCGGGTATCTCTTTTCAGAAAACTGGGTTTATCAGTGCATTAAAAATTTCTTTAAATTTTTTTTTTACCTTTTTTATATTTTAATTTTATTTTATTTTAAAAAGTCATAGGAGGGGTTTACCATCAATGGCTGACCACTTCAAACAATCCTAGAGTATTATTTTTTTATTTTATGGTCATTAAGATATTATTAAAACCTCATAAATATAGTTCCTCAGAGAATCTATCTTTATAATCAACTTAAGCTGACATGAATAATTTGCATTCCAAAGCATCAGCTCCTCAAAATTATGAGCTGCAGCTTGATTTTCTTTCCCAAGAACTTATTGACATATTCCCATTGTGCTGGAACAATCCCAGTTTTTTAAATCTTGGTTAGAGTAAGACATCTTTGAAAATTCCTCTTCACATTGCTTCAGATTTAGATCGTACATGTTTCATCCTATTTTGTATACGGAGAGGCCCAGAGGCCATAATATAGCCTACCCAAACCGTCCAATGGTAGAGGCGAGATTTGAGCCTAGATTTCTTCTAATAAAAAAACTTAGATTTCTGGTACAATCATTAAAAATTTTATTAACATTACAGTTTGACATCTTATAAAAAATTCCTGTTTGCATTCTTCATTATTTGGTAGCAAAATGGAAAATGGACTTGCATTTGTTTTCTGTCTTTGTTCTGAAAATCCCAAGAAGAAAAATGTAGACTAAACCCTTTATTTTAAATTGTTTTTTGATAGAAAATTTATTTAAAAAAAAAAACCGAAACGAAAGAAAATAATTATAGAAGTTCTAAGTAAATACTATGTTCAACATCAATTTCCATAAGATATTTTACTAATTTATTAAAAAAACAAAAACAAACAATAACACCAAGGATGTTGCTACTATTTTTTAATTAATTTTAAACAATAAAAAAAATTGATCTGAATCAAAGCATTTTCCTCACATCAAACAGGCCCTGTCTATCAACCAGGTGCCTTCGTTAGAGTTACTGGAGATTGATATGGCTTGAGTGAAACTATCAAAAAAATTTTAGAGTTCAAGCATGTTTCTTGATGGTGATTCCCCTGTAGTAATTTCTTGGTTCCATAGGTAATTTCGTTGTCAGCATCTTCGCCAAAGGATCTAAAAGTTTTTTATTGCCTCAATCCCACAATTCAAAGCATTCCTTTTATATAGATAAGCTAATCAGATTGCTGATTCTTTAACAAACAAGGCAGCTCTTTATAGAGAGTAGTACTGGTGCTAGAGCATGGAGTTTCTCTCGTAACAGAACCGTTTGGCCATGGCAGACACTAGAGGTGTTCTCTTTTTGAGGTGTTATCCCTTTATTTCCAACCGAAAAAAAAGGCCTAGGTTTTCATTTTGTTTCAGAAGAATGTTCTATTTTCTATGAACAAAGCAGAAGAATTATATATGTTATGTTCAAAATACTCTGTAAAAATATTCTCTTCCTAAAGCGGCGGTAGGTTTAGCCAATCATAACTATCTTTAGCCTCTAATGGTCTGTTTGGATGCAAGGAAATGGAGGGAAGAAAAAAAAAAAGTAGAAGAAAGGTCATAAGTTATCTTGTTTAGAAGAAGGATGAAAGAAAGAGAGGGAAGGGAATGGGAGTTACCAGTTCCCTCCTTTCTCTCTCAGCGAGGATAAATTTGTTAACTCCCAAATCGAAGAATAAGCTGGGAAAGGAAAAAAGTTTTAAGTCATATTTTTTTGGAAGATCAAAATATCCCTTCATTTTTTATTCTTCATTCTTTCACTCCCACGGTCCATTCCCTATTCTGAAGGATATAATTGTCACATAATTCTTCTCCTTCTTTTTCTCCTCTCTATCCAAACAAGATAATTAACATTACCTTTCTTTCCCCTTCCATCCTTTCCAAATAAGAGAAGAATAACTCTTTCTTCCCCTTCCTTTCTCTTCCATCCCTTTTCTTCTTTTTACTCTTCCCTTCCTTCCCCTCCAAAGATTCAAACAAAGCCTAAAACTTTAGGCTATGAAAAATAAACTTCAGGAACTAGTTTTCCCATCTAAATTAGTACACAAGTCCTCCAATTATTTTTTTAATTAAATAGAAGATGGATCTTCCATCTCGAGAAAGTCTTGGTACATGGCCCCGGTGTAGCATGGTGTACACCGGGCATGGTGATTCGTCCTCACAAATCCATGACATAGGACTTACTTTTGAGTTCCATATTGCTGATGTGTGATCCCATGTTTGGCGGTGCATGAAGACTTTTTCCTTCCATCTCATGGCATGAGACGAGCAGCTCTAATAATGGGCTGGTTTGTAATGACTGGGCCAGCCCATTGTCCACTAACCCAACCAACCATTTCGGTTGGAAAGAATGCTTTTAATTTGGATCAAGCTTTTGCTAATAACCTGAGTACGTACCTAGTAATATGGCGTATGCCAATACATTTACGTGTAAGTATAGAAACACATGGAACATACTATGAAAAATAATATTTAGTTTATGTTCAAGCACTAAAATTGGAATTAACTATATGTTTAACTGTACAAGTAGATTCATTGGGCTGTAAACATGATCCGAGTAGAAACTATATTTCCATGAAATCCAGTTCTACCAAGTTTGATACATGGCATGACTTAGTGCAAAGCATTTGTCACATTGATGAAGCCTGAGAAAACATCTAGCACAAACCAGCTAACCTGATCATGGTCAGTCCCAATATTGAAAGTGAGCAACTACTATAAACAATCATCTCAATATCCAAAAAGAACAAGATTTTTATTTTTTTTTTTCAAGGGGAAAAAAATCTTGGAAGTTAATTTTAACTCACCTAGCTAGTTCTGCTGGATGTTGAAATGCTTGTGATAATAATTTTCTAGCTCTCCATCATATTATGTTAGGAGTTGCAAATGGGTTGAGCTAACCCATGAAATAACTTCATATCGTGACTGATATTGACCTTGCACGATTTGTTTTTTCAAGACCAATGGACCAACTGGGGGTCTACACTTAGATCCAATTTAAAAACTATATTGGAATTGCATTTTTAAATTTTTTTTAAAGCACTCAATTCAGCCAAACTTAACGCAATTAGCTAATAAGTTGTGTTTGTGTCTAAAATTAAAACCCAAAATTGAAAATGGGTCAAGTTGGATTCAAGCATAATCTTATTTGATCTAACCCATTTGCAACCCTAGATATATATGTGTGTGTGTGTGTGGATCTAGTACAATTTGGAGGAGAATCATGTGCTTCATACAAATGGGGGGAGCAAGGTTTAGATGCATTATGAACTTATTTTCTATCTTAGCATTTTACCTCCAATTCATTCTTATAATTCCACTTAATGCCAAATAATTTTTACATGGAATTTAATTAATCATTGAACAATGGTGCTAAGACCATTGTATGTGTAGAATCCTAATAATATATAAAAGTTATTATGTTTCTCAACTTTTTTTTTTTTTCTTGAGGAAGCATATTTCTCAACTTTTCAATTTCTATCATAACCTTAAATCTCGCATGAAGTTTTAAACCATGCTATGCCTTTTTTCTTAAAAAGCAAAAGATTTTCATGGTGTTATAATCTATAGAGGAGTCCAAAGGAAAACAACTCCTTTGGCTGTGATTTTCATGATTCTATTCATGATAAAGTCTTATTTCCAAAAAAATAAAAATAAAACTAAATCATAAACAATTTTATAAAGAAGACATATTAACACTTCTTCTTTGCTAAACTTATTTTCAAATTTAATATCCTATATATAAAATCTTTAATAGTAGTTACATGTGATCAGAGTACATTATAACTATTTTGACAAATATCGCATCTTTAATATTGAAGGAGGCTTTCAATGTTTCTAAGAAAGCTCGAATTATCTTATTAGAGTTGAATTTTAGTTACAATGAACTAATACTTCCTCATGTAATAGATTTTTTTCCGCATTTTCTTTGTTACATAGAGATCATTTTTCAAATTAGCTACTGGCAACTTGTTAGTGACACAAAAGGTTCCTCATTATGATGCGACCAATAGTAAGATTTATTGCTAAAAAAAGCTGTAATGGCCTTAATTAATTATATTCACTTATATATAGGACCACAGATTGATTATATAAGGATGAGAAACTGATATAGAGTACTAAATGTAGATCTCAAAATTGAAGACCAAGTCCTTAATGGATTAATAGAAAATAATTAAAATCTAAGCCACGCAGTTGAATCCAATAAGCTTTCTAAATTTGATGAGCTCCTTCTAACACGGAAGTCCATGATCAAGCATGCCAAACTTTCCACATATTGAGGGTATTTTAAGTTTTGCCCTCTCCTTGTTGCCTCCACCGTCATTATCTTTATTGTCACCTTCAACCTTCTTTCAAGACATATGCTCTTTTAATCCTTTCTCACTGAGCCTGCCGATGATATCAATGGCATTGCTCCTAACCCTTGATCAAAAAGCTTGCTATTACTTTTGACCTTCTCTGCTCCCTCCTCTTAAGTGCCTGTATTAACCACCTTAGGAGACACTTTTGTCTACAATTGGCAACCTTATGATCTTTTTCTACATGTCTTCAATATTTTGTCCTTTAATAGGAGCGAGAGGATTTATTTTAGTGTCAACAGCAAGTGCCTTCATGGAGGGAAGCAAGAAAGTAAGATGACAAAGAGAGGAGCGAGAGAGATGGAATGACTTCTTTGAGCTTTTTTTTAATCAATTTTACCATATCTTATCTTTAAAAAGCTAGAGTTGTGTTTTTGGATCTATGTCTGATGCCATGTTCAACAATCACTCATATTCTCAAGTGATGTATCTATACTATTATGCTTAGAATACATCATTTCTCAGCCGATTCGATCTAACTGACATTTTAAATAGCTTGGTCCAACATTTTTATGGATTTGGTTGATACTAGATCAAAAAATTCTAGCTTGATTTAAAATTGAGCTAGACTCTTTTAAAGCAATTTGGCTTGATACCTGCAAACATACATATGTATATTAGGTATATAAAAGGTACCTACACAAGCACACATACTAAATATATCAATGTGTTGCCTACTTTAGGAGGGTTTGATGGGCTAAACTTAATCTTTTCAATGATAAAACTTAAAATTATCATAGATTGGAATGTGATTAGGTTGGTTTGCTATGCAACCATATCATTGATATTGTTGATACATAAAATTGTTTTTGCACCGATGAATAAGATTCATTCTTACTTTGATGGTAGAGTACCTCTCCAGCCATGCAACTGCCTCCTTGCAACCAAAAGAAAGAACATTAGTGAATCTAAAGTTTCCTCTGAGGGAACTCTGATGCTCAAGTTAGCATAGTAGTCAAAGAAGAACCCTAGGGCCCTTGGAGGAGACACCTAAGGCTTAAGCAAGGAGAGAAAAGAGAATTGGGTTAGCTTGTTGAACCTTGGCTATTTATGTAGAAGTTTGGAAGAGTTTCACTTGGAGCCAAACTCTTGTCTTGGATAGCTCTTATTGAGTTATGATTCCAGATAAGGCTACATCTTGATAAGAATCTTTTGATTAATTTTTTTATAGATCAAGTGATAAGTCTATTTATTATCCCAATTTAACTATTAAAATAAATATTAATTACTTTAAATTTATTAAGAATTGATACTTTTTATAGATATTTATAGAAAAAGAGCCTATAGATGAAAAGAGCTCAATTTTTAGAGTCTAATGATGCAGACGACACTCAAATCATGACTCTGTTTATTCAAGAAGGAAGAAAGAGATGATTTCGTATGATTTTCAGTGTAAACTAAGACAGGTGATAAAAACGGATGGCTGAAGAGTTTTCTCACAATATCTGAATAATCTTGAATCCGATTGACTCCAACTTTGACTGGAAGAAGCCCTAAACAAGTTCTATAAAAGGAGGACCTTAGACAGTAGTCAGGGAGAAGGAGTTTTCTCTAAAGTTATTTATTTATTTATTTAGATCATTGTATTTAAGCCATATTTATATGAAGTCATAGATATATGTGTACAATTGCTATTGAAATTAAAGTGAAATAAAATGCACGTACAAATGCATAGATGGTGATAGATATCTAGTATGCTATAATACATAAAATTTAATTTTACTAACTTTTTTTTTTGGATGGTGTTGATGGGGTTCTCCCATCTTCGTCCCCCTAAAAATGATTTCTCACCACTTCTATAACTTTTTATAAAGAAAACATAAAAGCTTTTCAGTACATAAAATTAAAATATATCCTGTATGTATTTTTTTCCCCTCTTACAAACAAATCTGAAAATATAATATTTCTTAATACTACACCATTTTGATGCCCATTTTGCCCTTTCAGAACATTACATTTCTAGAATAAGCCTCTTCATGGTTATTATTAATGAACTTGCCCCTTTAATATAGATTTTTATCCTTTTTCCTTCGCAGCCCTCCTAATATTAGGCTATTTATTGATTTCCTTTTTCATAATTCAGCTGTTTTAAGAATATTAAGATAATTGCAAACTTATTATATGTTAAATAGTTTGAGTTATGTGATCCCTTTGCCAATTTCTTTGAATACGAAACATATGCATGTTCTCCATCTCCATTCATTGGGAGAAGAACATGATCATTACGTCAAAATTCCTCTTTGAGGTAACGTGATTTTGCCAAGCTTAAGGATCCTAGCAAGATAAACAAGTACACTAACGATTTCAAGTATCAAAACGGTTCATTATGTAATATAAGTAATAGAGTTGTTTCTATATTTTTTATTGGATAAATAAATATGAGGTATACACAGCTTCTTGTTCAGTTTCATATATATATATATATATAATATCTTCATTGTCGTATTAGCCATCCGGAACTGAACCCGAGTTCATTAGGGTTTTTTCTTAGTTTTTGTTTCTGTTCACGTAGAGAGGTCGGCATCATGAGCACCGAGGGAGGGTTCTTCCTTTATGAGTATTCCAAAACTACTTTTGAGACACTTCTGTCCACACAAGTGAGAATACAAACAGAATAGAAAGAGAACAATAGTTAGTAACGTAGGCCACAAAGCCTCTCTGAAAAATTGCGGACTCGTTCACTCACTAAATAGCAAATTTGACTCTCAATTCTTTTGCTGCACATCCAAACAAAAAGATCAAAAAAACCGACCGACTAGTCATCATATCTGATCTCTTAACCAAGTGTTTTATCAACGGCTCGAGTTTGGCTCAAAAGTATACGAATCGACTCGAGAATGGCTTCGCCACAAAGTGAGCCAAATTTTAGATAAACCTGCCTTGCTTCGGTTATCACTCGAAAGGAAGATCACCAAAAAGTTAACCCAAAAATAAATAAAAAAATGGTCGGCAATGGGAGATAAACTAGAGATAGCTGACGCTAACCCGCTAAGCACCAAAAGTGGCCACCCACCGCTTTGTATGGTAGTCGGAGCTGCAGAACAAAAGAGCGAAACCGCTCGCAAAGCTCCAGAGGGTCACGGGTTTATGCCTCGCGTTTGCTTGTCGCTTGCTAATCGATCAAATGGCTGGTTCCCTTGACGAGTCTTTTACTTTGTTTGGCAGCGAGGGATCCCGGGGGACTCTATTAATTACGTCCGTTTGGGGAGATATGGACAGTCCAAATCCCACCTACTAAAGATGAGTTACTTCAGTGATGTATATCCGGTTCTCAAGTGGTCCCCGTCACCATGAGACACTCGGAAGACATGCATGAAAGGTAACAAACGAAGCTACAGCTCGAAATCTTGATAATTTTATAATTTATTCATTCTTGTCTCTCTTTTCTTTTGGTTTTTTTTATGCTTATCATTTTCTGTATAATGAATTTTTAGAATGGACAATGCCTGTAAATATGAGTTCATATGATTTTAGATTTGACATGATTTTATTTCACTGCTCCTTAGATGTGTCACCATTTTATTCGACCAACAACTGTAAAATTATACGCGTCATGAACCTAGATTTTTAGAGATAGGGAGTCTAAAATGAATTTCAGTCCGGTATCTTATTTTTATACCCATCTACAGGTTTCAGGCTACTGTTTTATACTGCTAATTAATCACATCTCGTGCACTGTTTAACAAATCTTCCTTGGAAATAATATAATCTACTTCTTAACATATTAGTCAGCAGTCCAACCATGACATTATACTTGACCATTTCTTTGAAACATGCATAATTTTTTATCTTTCTTTAAGTAAAATAATTATAGTATATATCAATTTTCTCAGAAATCATAACCCTAGGCCAGTACGTTATTCAAATCAGCCATATAACAACCATGAATTTTCATGAACATGGTCAGCAAAAAGATAGTAAACAACACTAATGAACAATTGATCCAAGATTTAACAAGCTGTCATCACTGTCTGCTTTTGCTTGTTGTCTCACCCATTCTTCTTGTCGGATCCCTGAAAATTAATATATATAATCTTCTGATTTCTATGTATTTTTATGCACTTGTACCAACACTAATACTCCGTTTTTTTATTATTCTCATGGTTCTAATACAGCTCAAATGCACAAATGAGCACAAACAAGAAAAAGAAAAGAACAATAATCCTTCATTCCATGGCGTTGAAATTTACAGCAGAGGTGAATCAAGTGTGAATCCAGTTGGCCATGAAGCTGTGAGGTGGAGAGAAATCAAGGGCGAGTTTACACCTTGCACAAAACTAGAGAGACCAACAACTCAGCAACCACGATAAATAGCCCTCTCCGGTTGCCCTCATCGATGACAAGAAGCAGGCAAAGCTCTCTCTCTTCTCTAGTTCTCTGTGCTCTCTCTGCCCTTCTTCTGAAACCCATCTCCACCGCTGCACCCTCTTCTTCTCCTCCTAGTTTCATCCATCTATCTTCCCATCCCTCTATCATGGCAATGCAAGGTGACCCCAACAAGAACAATATGTTCTTTCACCACCCCGACCACCCCGTCCCCATCCCCATTTACGTCCGGCTGTCCTGCGATGCCACCGCCGGCTCCTCGGCGGCCGCTGCTGGTGGTGCCAGCACCAGCAGCAGCACCAGGGGTGCCGTCAGTAGGGTCGACCTAAAGGACCAGCCGGACGAGTTCCTCATGTACATCTACAAAGTGAAATGCTGCTCCAAGACCAGGAGCCACGACTGGACTGAGTGTCCATACGCCCACCGGGGAGAGAAGGCGCGGCGCTGCGACCCCACCAAGTATTGATATAGCGGCATCGCCTGTCCCGAGTTCCGGCAGAGGGGGAATGCACCTGGGGCCGGGCTGCGAGTACGCCCATGGCGTCTTCGAGTTCTGGCTCCACCCCACCCGCTACCGCACCCGTGTGTGCGAGCGACGCCTGCACCTGCCGCATCTGCTTCTTTGCTCACACCCCTGAGCACAGCTGCGCACGGAGGTCTTCCGCCACTGCTTCTGCTGCGGCATCGGCCGCTGCGTGGCAAAGCCCATGAGGATAGAGACGCCGGCTTTGCCTGCAGCGGATCTGCCTTCAGTGGCTGTGCCTGTGCCTGTAGCGGCTTTGCCTGCAGCTGATCTGCCTGTTTCTTTGTCTGCAGCGGATCTGCCTGCACTGGCCTTGCCTACGGTGGGTGCACCTTCCTCCTCTTCCAAGGATGGTATGGATGAAGAGAGAGGGAAAGGTTCGGTCGAAGGGGATGGAGAGTTCCTCGACTTCTCTAAATTCGGTTGGGTCGAGGAGCTGTTGGCCGAGCGAGGAGAGGGGGAGGGTTTGGGCCAGGGTGTCAAGTGACGAAGAATTTATAAATGCTTGCGTGTATGTAAAGCCAAGAGACCAGTTGTAAGCTCCAGGGTCTAGGATGAGGACATAGGCGCAGCGGTATGTCTGCTTCTAGAAACGTGGAATAAAGTCGGCTTTACCCCTACTTCCCGTGGATGCAAGTTGTAGGGGCTGAAGTTTATTGATGTCTCTGGATTGGGAACTTCTGTAACGATGATCATTTGTTTATATTAAATGAACAATCTCTGTTCATGATTCTCATGTATCCTCTTTTCGTGACTTCCAGTTCTCTAATTTAGATCTGTGGTTTTTTTTTATCATTGATCGGTAAGTTGAAATGGAATCTAACGAGAAGTCGGTATGATAATCTTATAGACCGACGAAGCGCTATATAGATAACTAAGCCTGTTTGGGATTGTTGTTGCTGTCGTTTTTGCTTCTATCCAAATCGATGAAATATTACGTGAAGAACGCTGAAGATCGCATTTGCATCAAACTCCTGCCATATACCATGCGTTTATTTTCATTGTTTCTCGACAGCAATAAATCGTTGCATCCAAAAGCTTTAAGATTTTACAAATAATATGAAAAACAAAGGAGTTCCATCATACACGTTTTCTGGTCTGGTTTATTTTCTTTTTCGAGTTTTTGAAATCAATGAAGGAAATAAGAGCTAAATCAAGGAGTTTTTAAAATTGCTCTCCTCAAAGTCTCATAAGTTCCTTCATCTCGATCAATATCACTACTCCACTGCAACTTGGCTAGCTAGCCTGAAGGTTTCTGCAAGTTAAAGAAAACCGCCAGGCTTATTCAATGAATGATATGGATCTCATCGATCTCATCTTGTGTGTGAATGCAAATGTTACGGTGTAAATGGGATTCATGGTGCATGCTAGATCTGGTTCATGGCTTCACAAGGCAAGCAATCCTTCTGGGTTTACACATCCGCAAGAGCTCATATACTAATAAAATGCCAACCGGTAAAGTCATTGAGGATTAGGTACTAGTCGAATGTGTTTAAATTACTTATTCTTCTTGATAAAATTAAGTGGCCAGGCCTTTGCATCCCATCCATCCTAAGCATTTAAAAGAGTGAAAAAAAAACTAGAATTAATTCTTAATTTTCAAGTTATGATACTTTTATTTTATAATTTAAAATAAAAATTTTATGTTTATATTGTTTTGATTTGTTGAAGAAAACGGCTGGATATAGTCTAATCACTTTATTGAGGGCATGAAAGAAAACAAACGGCAATAAAAGAAGAAAATAAGAGAAAGAAAATGAAACGAAAAACAAAAGAGATGGATCCAAAATCAACGGTCCAAGATCAAAAGAAATGAAAAAAATAAAGAAAAGGAAAAAAAAGGAGGAGACTAGTGTCTAGATTCATTCTATAAATTTGATCATATTTAGTTTTAAATTATGGAGGTTTCATATGGATAATCTGAACTATTGTCAATAGTCTTCTATTTTTAAAATTTTTATACGTCAAAAATTATGTAATTTAAAGACTATCATATTATACATCAAGTAGTTGAAAAATTAAATAATTCACATAATATGAAATATTATTTTTCTTTAGGCTTCTCGATAGTGGATCATATCTAATATATTAAAGTTGAGAATCTTTAAATTAGATGAATTTTAGTGCATTAATATTTCAAGATAGTGGATCATATTTAATAGTTCATATCATTAAAGTAGAATCCCTATCGTCTAAATTAGACTTAACTAAATTCGCCTACAGATCCTCTTGAGTATAGCTAGATTAAATGTATATGTGTGTGTAATATTATATAAGAGAGAAATATATTACTTTAGAATCTATTTTTTTAATAAATTATCCTTAATATCTCCCATCATGATATCTAAAAAAATATGACAAGAAAAATTAGATATATATCTAAAATTGTACTAATCTAATTAGATTGTGCTCATCTTAAAATTGAAAAAATAAATAACAAACTCTTAAAAGTAAACTTTAAATAATTCAAATCACAATTAATAAAATAATTTTATCTAGCAATGAACCCTATCATTAAAATTATAATTTTAACTTATTACTTGGCTCCCTCCCTGGCAATTTCTTTTTACACCATATACTATCCACTCTCCTATGTTTTGGATCAGAATTGGGTTGGGTCAAGCCCAGTCATGCCCTTATTCGAGACATATCAATTTTTTTTTGGATTTTAATTAGGTTAGATTTAAACCTAAATATTTTTAAAATTTAGGTTTTGTTAAGGATAACTGTTAGGGCTATCTGTTAGAAAAGAGCTGCCTCACATAACTGATAAAAGAAAACTATTGTTACCCTTCAATAGCTATCTCAAATAGGGCCTTTAATCCAAACTTAACTTGATCAAGTTACAAACCAAAACTAATCAAGATTTTCTAAACATCTCCTTCATGGTAAAGGATAAGCAATTAGGACACACAAAGTGTTAAACACTAAAAAATAGCAACCAATGTCATTTATATAGAGACCTTGTTCAAATTAAATTATAGCACCATGAGTACTATTTTCAATTCATACTGATGCAAAAATACAACTTAATTGTAACTTGTGTTTGTGAGTACTTATATCAAGTCTATAAGTACAAATAAATAAATAATAAAATCAATTAGATTTTTTTCAATAGCAAATAAAAGGCAGATGCATGACCTTTTCCAAAATATATCTAACTCTAAATTTCTTCCATCCTATTTAATGAAAAACTTAAATCCCATTACAATATAATTGTCAAAAAAAAAAAAAAACAAAACTATCAAGGTGCGACTATGAAACTAAAAGAAATTAAATGAGGAGAAGTGTCTAGATTCATTCAAATGGTCATTATTAAAGGGTATAAGAAAGGTTCATTGAAGCCTATAAAAGGGATTGTATTCATGCTCATTTTGAAATAAGCAATCAGTAATTTCATAAGCTAAAATCCATCCTCTCTTGTTCTCATCCCTCCTCCATGCTAGCCTACCACACTTCCACATAGCCTACATTTATTGTATCAGAGCCTAGTTATCCTCCACCCATAGCCTCCACAAACATGTTTCAAGTCCTTTGATTGACCAGAGAGAATTATAAGAATTGGTGCATTCAACCAAAAGCTTTGTTTAGTTCCCAAGAAATTTATGGGTCCTCGTTGGAGTAGCTACAAGGAACCAGAATCACAACAACATGAAGGAGCCCTTTCAAAAGAGCTAAAAGATCAACTCAAAAGTTCAAAGAAGAAAGACAATAAGGCATTATTCATCATATACCAAAGTCTAAATGAAGCCACCTTTAAAATCATTGCTGCTACTATGACATCAAAAGATGCTTGAGAATTAACTTAAAGACATTCAAAGGAATTAAGAAGATAAAAAAAAATGTACCTACAAACTCTAAGAGTTGAATTTGAATCTACAAATGAAGCCTTCCAAACCTTTTTGTAACTAGTTTTCAAGAATGATGGTGGTTGTTAACCAACTTAAAAGAAATGGTGAAACACCAACTGAGGTTGCGGTCTTTAGACCCAAAATTTGATTATGTGGTTGTAGCCATTGATGAATCAAAGGACTTAGAGGAAATGGCCATGGCATAATTAATCATGAGTTCTTTATAAGCCCATGAAAGAAGCTCAACATAAGAGGATAAGAGAAGCTACTAGAGCAAGTAATTCAAACTAAGAAGGAGGATTTAAGAGGAGAGAAAATCTTAAGAGACCAAGGCAATGGGCGAAGAGAAAGAGGAGGATGGTTTCAAGGAGCTTCACAAGATCAAAGAGGAGGACAAATGGGCATAGGAGAAAGTGAGGCATCTTGGCAAGTAGCCACAATTGCAAAGAGATCAAGCAAGAGAAAGACATGAAAATAAATTGAGATCAAGAAAGAGAAAGATATGAAAATAAATTAAGGTATGAAAAATCTAAAGTCCACTATTATATTTACAAGAAGTTTAGCTATTATAGTTTTGAGTGTTGGTATAATGATGCTAACAATGAAGAAGAAGAGAGTTAATTTTGTTAAAAAGAAAGGAAGAAAAGAAGGCATATTATTGTTGGCTTACAAAAAAAAGATGGAGAAAATCTTGGAAGTACATTGTATCTTGACATTGGAACTAGTAATCATATATGTGAAAGAAAGAAATTATTCATAGAGTTTGATAATGGATATAAAGAAAGAAATTATTCATAGAGTTTGATAATGGATATAAAGTTGCTGTCACATTTTAATTTATCAAAAAGGTTAATGGAAGGAAAAAGTAAAATCCTTATCAAACTTAAAAATGGAGCAGAGGAGTTTGTTTCTAATGTTTATATGTTCTTGATATGAGTAGTATTATATCAAGTTTTGATCAATTGCTTGAAAGGGATATGATATCCATCTTAAGGAGTTAAGCCATTTGAGATAAAAACAATACCTTAATTATACATGCATATGTCAAAGAATAGAATGTTTCCATTGAATTTTCTAATTAACGATTCTAAATGGCTTAAAAAAAAAACTCACAGTTAGCACAATCTTATGGTGTCTTAGATTTGGCCATTTAAAATTGATGAGCTAAAGCTTTTGTTGAAGAAGAAAATGGTGATAAAAATTCTTTAGATTTTTTATAAGAATTTCTTAAAGTTAGTCTAAACCTATAGCCATAGCTTAATACTATAATTCTCACATAGGTAAATCCTCCAAGAGTATTTGTTACTGATACCCTGTAGATAACTTACCTTGAATCAATTAAGAGTATAACTCAATCTTACATAAATTTATTTTATCACCACTCATCATAGAGTTAGGAAGACAAATTTCTTTAAAATTTATGCACTAACATGATCATCCAATTAGCTTTATATATTCTATATCGAACTCTTTCATGGGATCTCTAATTATAGAAGTTGGGTATTCACTATGGGTAACCAAGTAATGGGCTTAAGCCCCATCTCCCTCAATCCTCAATAATGTTAGGACTCCCCTCCTAACAGTTCCTTAGTTAATTGATTTGTTAATTCTTTTTAGACTTAACAAATTTTAAGAAAATAATATTATTTTTCATATATTATCTTATAAATTTATGAAAAGCCTTACGTGTTAATTAGTCTTTTAGTGATACTCTTTTTATTATTTAGTTCGATTATAACCTTATTAACATAATGGATTAATATGATCAAAACTTGATTAGGAATCAAAGGTATCTCTAATACTAGATTCTTAATTCACTTTGCCTCATTCTAGATGGTGTTTAGAGCTACCAACTCAGCCTCTATAGTACTTCTAGAGCTGATAGTTTGCCTAAATGATATCCAAGCTGTTAGTGTGTGCCCTAAATTCAATTGGATTAGATGCTAGTTTATACACATTTCTTTATAAATGCAAATCAAATTTATTGGTTTCTTTATCTACCCAGGTGTAATTCTTATATATATATTAGATATATTTTATTTGTGAGATAAAGTCTAAAAGAATGTGAACCATGCATATGGAATTTGTAATAAAGATTACAAATTGTGAGATCCAAATTGTATGTTATGGTTTGATTCTTTATATTTTTCTAGTCGATGTGTAGATGAGATTGGGTACCATCGAACACTGTGAGACTGGTACACATTGCATATCCTCACCCTTGGGATGAGCAGCTAATTTCATAAGCTGAAGTATAAAGATACTTGAATAGGTGTATGGATGCTCATTTTTATAACGATGTATTGGATGACCCATACAGAGATCCCATATGGATATTCTATATAGTGTCGATGGTTGATCTCTAATGACGGTGGTGTGAGTAATTCTTTAACTTGAGATCTTCATTGCATCTCATATGTGGAATGTCATGCTTTGACGATATTCAAACGTTGCTCTAGCCACAGAAGAAAAATATGGTGTCGGTTGGGTATGACATAAAGCATATGAAGGTGGTGTTTGATCAAGATAGGATTCGTCTTCCTTGATAAAAAGGGTTATATCCCATGGCGACTTGATGGATTAAATTGATTGTTAAATCCTTGCATGGTTGAGTTAGAATTCAAAATGGTTTCAAAGTTCTAATTCATATGAGTCAATTTTTTCTAAGATCAAATAAACAATGATCAATTACAGGGTTGACACATTCCATACCACTAATTGATCTGAGATATGTGACGAAGGGATTTAATCATACGGTAACCATTTATAGACGGGGGTTACTGATGGTCACGTCAATAAAACCCTTAGCACTTGGGTGGTCATGATGCTTTGCTAGAGGCCTCTCATGATCTATAATCATGTTATTGACTTAACAAAGAGTTGTCCAATCATTTCTAGGGTCAGTGATTAGGACATGATTATTGCCAACATGTTAAAGGGGCCTAATGGGTCACACACATTAAGAAAAATTTTGGATGAATTAAAATAAGAATTAAATTAGATTTAATTCAGATTAGATGATCAATTAAATAATTAGGTAAGACCCAATTTAAAGAAGATAAAATAATAGATATAATCCATTATAGTAGAAGTAATTTTAGAGAGAAATTATTTGCGCATATGATGAACAAATAATTGGATACCCAAATTGGCTTATTTCATGTGATGGATGGCTTTGATTATTTGGGTATGGATGGTAAATCTTAGCCATATGAAAAAGGATTCATGCCTATGAGATGGGGCATGATGAATCTCTATGGTATGATGGTGAACATGTATAGATTGGGGCATGTAGTTATGAGATAACTAACTCCTAATTTCGAAGGCTGAGATTATGATACTTGGATTAATGTTATCATGAGAGGGGAGTCACTTCCTCTTTCTTGGATTAAGGAAAGAGAGTCTCTTCCTCTTCCTTGGATTAAGGTTACCATGAGAAAGGGGAGTCTCTTCCTCTTCCTTGGATTAACGAAGAAAAGAGGTTTCTTCTTCTCCATTGGAATGTTTATTCTCTCTCTATAAATATGTTCCTTCTCTTCCTCCTCCAAATAGAGAAGAAAAAGATTAAATCTTTTAGACCTATGGAGAGATCTTCTATTTTTGAATATTTCTATAAGGGGATTCAAGACGTGCTAGCACCCCTCTATATCATCTTCATACCTTGAAGGTCTTCATCCACTCTTCTCCACATGGATCACCATTAGAGGCCAAACACGTGGATGGCTAGTGGCAGAGGATTCATCAGCTTCATCCTTTTCTACATCGATAATGGACTCAGGTATGAATAAATTAAATATTTTAGATTTTATTTCTAATTTAATGAATCTGTTCCTAAGGATCCTAAGCATATAAAATTTTGTATTATATCTTCTACTATATTTTTTATGAATTTGATTCATGTCTTGAATTCATAATTCCCATCAGTAGTATCAGAGCCACCTTAGGCTATAGATTCATTAATCTGATAGGATAGTTGAGTCAATCTGATTGATAATATGAGTTTTTAACATGCTTCTTATGAAGATTAAAATCCTGAATAGTTTTTATATGTTAATAATAAATCTAAAATAAAATAAAATATTTATTATTTGATGATAAATAATATTATTTAGATTTATGCATGTTGATTATCATGTTAAAATAAAGTACTTTGATATGTGATATCAGAGATAAAGATTTATTATATGATAATAAACAAAAATTAATTTAGATTTAATCATATCTGTGCCATGTTAAAATAGCAATTATTATTTATGCATGATAGATACTATGTGCTGAAATCTTAGAAATCATGTTTAGGATTTAATTTTAACATGATTATTGATATGATTAAGATCTGATATTCATATGATAATGAACATAAATGTTAAAAACTTATTTTAGATATTTAGATCATGATAAGATTGTGATTAAATGTAATCATATGGAATTTAAAATTTTAAATTTGAATCCAAAAATCTTATCATGATAAGAATATGATTAGGGTTTGTTAGAGATATTAAGATTAACATGGGATGTAAAACTGACATGTCATAACATGTAATTAAATAATAAGAAAATTTAAAATTTAAAATTTAAATTTTAAAATTTAAATTAAGAATTCTTATCATAATACCCTAACAAGATCACTATTTTAACTTATCATAAAATGTAATAGATAATAGATTTAGGAAACTTAGACTTAACCACATCATTGCTTGATCCTATGATCCCAAAATTGGTCTAATCAATTAGGCCTACCTACATTGGTATCTAAGAAAAGTGTGATCATAATTTTTAATTGATCCATTCGCTGCTTGAAAAAACCTATTCAATAGGATCGAAGGGTATGCTAAATAGGACCCCATTGATCAGCTAATATGGCCATTGTTAAGGAAAGCTCTTAATTAATTAGATCAGTAAGGTTAATCAGGATATAAGCAATTAATTTGGTCATATGATTAGGGTTCCTATATTAGATAGTGGTCAGGGATCCTAATTTGATTAGGAATCCCAAATCATAAGATTTGATCTTATGGTATTTTTTAGGTTAATAAAGATTAATCTAAAATCTACATATAGGGTATGTAACATAGCATAGTACAAATGTTGTAGATATAGATGGGACCTATATGCTCTAAATCCCTCGACGAATATTAAGTCATTAGCCTTCCATTATTCATATGATATAAAATCATTAGGTCATAAGATTTGTCTTGCCAAAATCGAGGTTGAGTGTACTTATGATGAGTTGATTGTGGAACAATGGATTGACTTAACTAGATTAGCTAGCATAATTGGCCAAAGTCAGGGTCAGTCTAATCTAGAGGCAAACTTTAGGGTGATCACATATGGATGTGATTGATAAGACAATGTCTCCTAAATGATCTAGGAGTCACATTAGATGTGATTGATGATAATCTACCAAATTTGGCTTACCAATATTTATTGTGCCAAAGCTAAGGTCAAGGTAATTCAAATAATGATCCTAGCCCACTAAGGAAATTGAATGTCAATTTCTCGAGATTAATAGAGAGGGCTATTAACCTTGATAAAATAGTGAAAGAAATTAACTTAGTTAAAAATCTTGAATTATCATATTATGTTGGTGATTAGTATTCATAGCAATTGACTCATTCTAATTTTATGTAAGTTATCAGAGAAACCATGAGTGTAAACACCAACCTTAGAAATATTTTAGAATCAAACAAATTGACTAGACTCAACTTTCCTGATTGGCTAAGGAATGTTCGATCTGAAAAATTCTTTTTGTTCTAGATAAGGTGTTACCGAAGGTCCCACCAGCGAATGCTCCGACTGAGGTTCATGTGGCATACAACTGATATAAAGATGCTGAAGAAATGGTCATATGTTTGATGTTGGCCTCGATGTCATCTGACTTCAGAAATAGCATGAGCATACAAATGCTTAGGAGATTTTGATGCACATGTAAGAGTTGTTTGGTGCACAGTCTCGATATGAGAGGTTTCAGACCTCTAGAGAGCATTTTTAGTGCAAAATGACTAAGGATTCATCAGTGGATGCCCACGTGCTGAAAATGATCAATCTGATTGAGAAGTTGGCACGATTGGGTTTTGTGATGGATCATGAACTGAGTATTGACTTGGTTCTACAGTCACTACCTCCGAGCTATTCACAATTTATTCTTAATTTTAACATGAATAAAGCTAAAGGCATCTCTACCTGAGTTCGTGAATATGCTGAGGAATGTCGAGCCCAACATTAAGAAAGATAAGGGGTAGGTTATGATCATGGAGTCCTCTGGCGCTCGTAAGAAGAAGCCAAAGAAGAATAAGGTCCAAAAGGCCAAGGCAACTAAACCAAATAAGGGCATTAAGAAAAATAAAGTAGTCAAGGGGAAGTGTCACTTCTGTACCAAGGAAGAGCACTGAAAGTGAAACTGCAAGGCTTATCTAGCTAACCTGAAAGAAAAGAAACTTACGGATGCTTCTACATCAGGTATATTTATGATTGAGATATTTTCCTTTGTTACTTCTTATTCTACTTGGGTATTGAAAACCAATTGTAGATCTCATATTTATATTAATATGCAGATGATAAGAAACCATAGAAAGCTGGAGAAAGATGAAGTGATCCTGTGCATGAAAAATGGAGCAAAGGTTGCTGCTTTAGCCGTAGGATCTTGTTCTTTGTCTTTGCCCACTGGGATTATAATGGATCTTAGTAATTGTTACTATGTTCCAAACATAACAAAGAATATTATTTCTGTTTCATGCCTTGTAAATGATGGATATACATTTGAAATTAGAAATAAAGGAATTTTAATTTTTAAAAATAAAATGTTCTTCGGTTCTGCTGAAATGTTCAATGAGATTTATGTTTTGAATTTACAATGCCTTGTTCTCAATATAGAAACTAAGAAATTAAAATCAAATAATTCTAAGAACTCGTTCCTATGGCACTATCGTTTAGGCCATGTAAATGAAACACGTTTAATCAAGTTACATAAGGATGGCTACTTGGGCTCATTTGATTGGGAATTGTTTGAGGAATATGAGTCATGCTTACGTGGCAATATGACAAGTCATCTTTTACTAAAAAGGATGAGTGAGCCATTGAATGTTTAAGACTAGTACATTCGGATGTATGTGGTCCTATCAATATTCAGGCAATATGAGGTTTTTCTTACTTCATCATATTTATAGATGATCATAGCAGGTATGGTTACGTATTTTTGATGAAGCACAAATCTGAAGCCTTTAAAAAGTTCAAAGAATTCAGATCCAAGGTAGAAAAATAAAGTGGCAAAAGTATTAAGATACTTCGATCAGATTGAGATGGGAAATACTTAAGCCATGAGTTCTTAGAATATTTGAAGGAGAATGGGATTCTCTCTTAGTGGACTCCTTTTGGTATGCCATAGCATAATGGTGTATCAAAAAGGAGGAATCACACATTATTAGATATGGTGCAATCAATGATGAGCCTTGCAAATCTTTCAAAAATGTTTTGGGATTATGCATTACACACAGCCGAATACACTCTAAATCGAGTTTCGTCTAAATCGACCAGTTTCACTTCCTATGAGATATGGTGTGAAAAGAAACCAACCCTTAGTAATCTAAGGATTTGGGGTTGCTATGCTTATGTAAAGCGTAATGAGTTGGATAAGATTGGAGCTAGATCCGACAAGTGTAATTTTATGGGGTATCCTAAAGACACAAAAGGATACTACTTCTACCACCCACTCGAGCAAAAGGTTTTTGTCTCAAGGCATGCCATATTCCTAGAGAATGAGATTTTTCTAAAAAAGAGCAGTGAAAGAAATATTGAGATTAGTGAAACTCAAGAACCACAAATTGACACAGATCGATTAGATGACATGGAGCAAATGCCAAATGCAATGAGAGTTGAGCAAGAGAGCCTCTATCAGAAATGATGGAGCAACAAGTAACTCCAAGTACACATTAGCTACGTAGGTCTAGTAGAACACATCATATTCCTGAGAGATATAGATTTTTATAGAAGATGATGAGCCTACTAACTACGAGGAAGCAATATATGATATTGACTCCAAGAGATGGCTTGAAGCCATAAAGTTTGAAATGGTGTATGACAACCAAGTATGGACTTTGGTTAATCCATCTGAAGGGATAAAACCCATTGGATGCAAATGGATCTTCTAGAAGAAGACCGACATGGATGGTAATGTGATTACCTATAAGGCGAGGCTAATCGTAAAAGGTTACAAGCAAAGGCAAGGTATTGACTTTGATGAAATCTTTTCTCTTGTAGCCATGCTTAAGTCCTTAAGGATTTTGCTTACGATTGCAGCCTATTACGATTATAAGATATGGCAAATGAATGTCAAGACCGCCTTTCTAAATGGTGATTTAGTAGAGGATGTGTATACGACACAACCTGAGGGTTTTGAGTTCATTGATTCTCAAAAGGTATGCAAGCTGCAAAGGTCCATTTATGGACTTAAGCAAGCCTCTAGAAGCTGGAACATCTGTTTTGATGAAACAATCAAAGAGTTTGATTTTATCAAAAATGAGGATGATCCATGTGTGTACAAGAAGGTTAGTGGGAGTGTTATTGTTTTCTTGATATTATATGTAGATGACATATTATTGATAGGAAACAATGTATCCTTACTGCAAGAAGTGAAGGATTGGTTGTTCAGCAATTTCTCTATGAAAGATTTGGGATAAGCAGTCTACATACTGAGTATTAAGATCTTTAGAGATAGATTTAGGAGGTTACTTGGATTGTCCCAATCAACGTACATAGATAAAGTACTAAAATAGTTTAGCATGGAGGAATCTAAGAAGGCATTCCTGCCAGTATCGCATGGGGTGCATCTTTCCAAGGACATGAGTCCTAAGACCCAAGAGGAGAGAGAAAATATGAATAGAATTTCATACGCCTTAGCAATTGGATCCATCATGTATGCAATGCTATGTACGAGACCTGATATTTCTTATGCTTTGAGTATCACTAGTAGATACCAGGCAAAGCCTTGTGAGAAACATTGGATGGCTATCAAGAATATCCTTAAGTACTTATGAAGGACTAAAGATATGTTGTTGGTTTATGGAGGACCCAAACTCATAGTTCAGGGTTATACGGATTCTAGTTTTTAGTCTGACAAAGATGATTATAAATCTCAATCGAGCTATGCCTTTACACTCAATGGTGGTGCAGTCAGCTAGAAGAGTTCCAAGCAGAGAATGACTGCCAACTCTACAATCGAGTTTGAGTATATTACATCATTGATGCAGCCAAAAGAGCGGTTTGGATCAAAAAGTTCATCAATAAACTTGATGTGGTTTCAAGCATTGCTGATCTAGTACACTTGTATTGCGACAACAATGGAGCTATTGCATAAGCTAAGGAGCCAAGGTTTCATTAAAGGTCCAAACATGTACTCAGGAGATACCATATAATTAGAGAGATAATTGGTAGAAATGATATAAAAATAGAATGAGTCCTTACGGATGATAATATTGCCGATCTGTTCACTAAAGTCCTGCTGCAACAGAAGCATGATGGTCAAGATGAGTCACTTGGTATTGGATACATGGGTGATTGGCTCTAGTGTAAGTGGGAGATTGTTAGTGTGTGTCCTAAATCTAATTGGATTATATGCTAGTTTATACATATTTTTTATGAATGCAAATCAAATTTATTGGTTTCTTTATTTATCCAGATGTAATTCTTATATATATTAAATATATTTTACTTGTGAGATAAAGTTCAAAAGAATGTGAACTATACATATGAAATTTACAATAGAGATTACAAATTGTGAGATCCAAATTGCACGTTATGATTTGATTCTTTAAATTTTTCTAGTCGATGTGTAGATGAGACTGGACACCATCAAACACTGTGAGACTAGCACACATTGCATATCCTCACCCTTGGGGTGAGCAGCTGATTTCACAAGATGAAGTATGAAGATACTTGGATAGGTGTGTAGATGCTCGTTATTGTAACAATGGATTGGATGACCCGTATAGAGATCCCATATGAATATTCTATATAGTGTCGATGGTTGATCTCTAATGATCGTTGTGTGAGTGATCCTTTGACTTGAGATCTTCATTGCATCTCATGTGTGGAATGTCATGCTTTGACGACATCCAAACATCGCTCTAGCCATAGGTGGCAAAATGGTGTTAATTGGGTATGACATGATGCACATAAAGGTGGTGTTTGATCAAGATAGGATTCGTCTTCCTTGATAGAAAGGATTATATCTCACGGCCACTTGATGGATTAAATTGATTGTTAAATCCTTGCAAGGTTAAGTTAGAATTCAAATGGTTTCAAAATTCTAATTCATATGAGTCAATTTTTCCTGAGATTAAGTAAATAAAGATCAATTATAGGGTTGACATATTCCATACCACTAATTGATCTAGGATATGTGACGAAGAGATTGAATCATACGGTAACCGTTCATAGACAGGTGTTGTTGATGGTCACATCAACAAAACCCTTAGTACTTGGGTGGTTATGATGCTTTGCTAGAGGCCTATCATGATCTATAATCATGTTATTGACTTAGAAAAAGAGTTGTCCAATCATTCCTATGGTCAATAATTAGGACATGATTATTGCCAACATGTTAAAGGGGCCTAATGGGTTTCACGCATTAAGAAGAATTTTGGATGAATTAAAATAATAATTAAATTAGATTTAATTTAGATAAGATGACCAATTAAATAATTGAGTAAGACCTAATTTAAAGAAGATAAAATAATAATGGATATAATCCATCATAGTAGAAGGAATTTTAGAAAGAAATTATTTGCGCATAAGATGAACAAATAATTGGATATCCAAATTTGGCTTGTTCCATATGATGTACGACTCTAATTATTCGGGTATGGATGATAAATCTCAACCATGTGAAGAAGGATTCATGTCCATGGGATGGGGCATGATGAATTTCTATAGTACGATGGTAAACACGTACAAATTGGGCCATGTTGTTATAAGATAACTAACTCCTAATTTCAAGGGCTGAGATTGTGACTCTTGGATTAATGTTACCATGAGAAGGGGTTGGATTAAAGTTACTATAAGAAAAGGGAATTTCTTCCTCTCCTTTGGATTAACATTACAATAAGAAAAGAGGTCTCTTCTTCTCCCTTGAAACGTTTCTTTCTCTTCCTCTCTCTCTCTATATATATGTTCCTTCTCTTTCTCCATAAAAGAAAAAGATTAGATGAAGAGATCTTCTCTTTTTGAATATTTCTACAAGGAGATTCAAGAGGCACTAGCACCCCTCTTTGTTATCATCATACCTTTTGAAGGTTTTCATCCACTCTTCTCCGCATGGATCATCATTAGAGGCCGGACACGTGGACAGCTAGTGGCAGAGGATTCATCAGCTTCATCCTTTTCTACATTGATAAAGGACTCAGGTATGAATAAATATAATATTTTAGATTTTATTTCTAATTTAATGAATCTATTCCTAAGGATTCTGGGCATCTGAGAATTTTGTATTATATCTTCTGTTATATTTTTCATGAATTTGATTCATGTCTTGAATACATAATTTCCATCACAAGCAATATCAGCACTATTGAGAAGAAAAAAATATTTGATCATTGATTTAAGATTAAAAGAATCGATGAGCCAATTAGTATCACTTTAACCCTCAACCACCTCGGGATATCCAATAAATATCAAAAAGAGATCAAGTATTTGTTTTAAATATTAAAACACTCTTTTTAAAGCAATATAATGAGATTGATCAGAACTTGGTTACATTTACTAAATTTTTCTACAGCATAGGCAACGTTTTCTTATCTTATTTGTCACAACAAGAGAAATCCTATAATTTGAGAATAATTTAACTCATTAATAGGATCACCTAGATTTTTCTTTAAGTGAAGACTAGGATTATATGGAATCAAAATTGATTTAAGATTAGAATAGTTAAATTTCTTAATTATTTTTTAAATAGAGTGAGAAAGGAAGAGACTTATTCCTTTGTAGGATTTGATAAGATTCATTTCTAGGATCACATTTGTTCACATAGGTTTATCATATCAAATTTAAATGAAAGAAAATTTTGATTTTTAAAATAATTTTAAAAAATGTTCTAAAGATTATGATATCATTGACATAAAAGTAAAGGATTACACAATCATCATCAATGAACTCAGAATAGATATACTTATCATGATTATTGATTTTAAATATAAAAGATAGAAGGATCTGATAAAATTTCTTATGCCATTATTTTAAAGCTTATTTAAGATGATATAAGGACTTAACAAGTTTTCAAACCTTATTTTCTTTTCACTTTATAATAAAACCTTTAGGTTGCATTTGGTGCATTGCCAGCAATTCTGAATGGTAATATGAATTACCTACAAGATAGATTACCACTTGATAGATTACCTGTAATGTTGATTACTGTGTTTGGTATACATAGATAATGCAACAGTAATATTGATTACTGTGTTTGATATGATAAACATATTATCAGTCATATAATATCAAATTCTCAATATATCCCTAAATTAAATGTATTAAAAATATATATATTATTATATATTTGATTTAATATATATATATATTTAAATGATAATATTTAAAAAAAATATTTATAAATGATATTTGAAGCAATCGGTGAAGATGCTGAAGGCCACCGATCAAAAGAAATTTTGCGGCTGCCATAGGGCCACTGGGTGGCATAGATCCATGGTTCCACTTTGCGAAAGAGGGTGTGACTCGAGACCTTCGACATGGTGATTCCAGTGAGATCGATAAAAGAGGATGCAAGTAAAGAGTGATTAAAAGAAAAAGGATAATTTTATCAAAAAGTAATTTATTAGATTACAACATCTCTGATAATGTGGATAATCATCCCTTCCTAAAGTAATCTAGATTACCACTGCAAGATAGATTATCATTCAAATATGTACCAAACATAGCTATCTGATGGGCCTATTTAAATTACCAGTAATCTGGATAGATTATCTTCTACCAAACGCCCCCTTAGGCTATTCCACGTAAATCTCCTCCTCGAGACCTTTATTAAGGAATGTAGTTTTCATATTTATTTGATGAATGATAACTTATTGATGGAAACAATGACAAAAAAGATTTAAGAGTTTTAGTTATAGAAGAATAAATATTAAAAAAGTTTAACCCTTTCTTTTAGTTATACTTTTGAGTTACTAATCTAGTCTTATACTTCTCTATCAAGCCATCAGGTCTAAGATTATTTTTAAATATCCACTAACACCCTAAAGGCTTGCTATCAAGTTTGATTTTTAATGATTGAATTATAATCAAAAAGAATGATTTTCTTTTAAAAAGGGGTATCAAGTTAAAACAACACCTCCGGAAAAAAAAATCATCATTGACTAGGAAACTAAAGAAATCTTCACTAAGATCTTTTTTCCTCTTTATCCTCAAACATTTTTTGAGTTTCAAAGGTCTATTTTTAGAGTTAGGTCTTTTTCTTTTAATTAACTCATTAGAAGTCACAAATTCAAAAGAATCAAAAACTATGAAAAGATTTAGAGGAGACTTGACTTGGAACCCGACCCTTAAGAGAAAATACATTTTCAAAAATAAATGGTATCTCTGGATTCGATAAGAGTATTATTTGAGATGTCATTATTTCAAAATTTATCACAAGGAATTTATTGGCATTACTATATAGAGAATAACCTATAAAGATAGCATATATGTTTTTAGTTCCTATCTTTCTTCTCTTAGGTTCAGGTATACCTACTTTATCCAGGCAGCCCCACATTTTAAGATACTCTAGCCTAGGTATTCTACATTTCCAAAGCTTAAAAGATGTCTTACGATTATCCTTAAAGGGTTTCCTATTTATAATCTAGTTGGTAGTAAAAAGGACTTCCCTCATAAGTTATTGGGTGCACGTGAACTAAAGTTAAATATATCCACTAATATACTATTTTTCATTCTACTACACTATTGGATTAAAGAGAGAACAATAGTGTAGCCTTATGAATAATCCCGTATTCTTGGTAGAGCAGGGCCATTTCATTCGAGATATATTCACTAGCTCATTTTAACCAAGTCTGTTAAGACTTTTCTCAATTTGGGTTTCATCTTCTGCCTTATAGATTTTAAACTTTATAAGACTTCATCCTTAAATTTAATCAAATGTATGTGATAATACCAAGAGAAATCATCCATAAACCTTACAAAGTAACAACTTTCTCCTTGATTTAGTAACTTGGTAGAGTCACATGCATTGCTTTGAAGTATATCAAAAGGGGTTGAGCTTCTATTTACTTATTTGAATGGTTTTTTAGGGCTCTTTGCTTGAATACAAATCTTATTCTTAATCTTTCTATCAATATAGGTTGTAGGGGTTAGATTAAGATTTGTCATGTGATAAGTACAATCAAAATTCACATGACCAAATCTATCATACTAGACATTCAAAGATTCAATATTGAGATATTAGATGAATTGAAAATTATATTTAGTTTGAAAAGACCTTTAAAAACAAAGCCTTTTCCATCAAATTAGTTATTATGAGTGATTACAACTTTATTTGATTATAGGATAATTTTATATCATCTAAATGCAAGAAAAGACTTACTAATCAAATTTCTTCTAATACTAAGTGTGAACCATGCTTCGTGAAGGATTAGGATCTTTTGAAAGGCCATCCTTAGGTCTACTCATCCTCTTTTAAGCACATGTACTAAAGAATCATTTCTAAGTGTTACACCTCCTCCACTTAATTCATAAAAGGTGAATAATCATGAGCGATCAGAACAAACATGAACTCAATTAGCTTCTTAATCAAGTCACCAATCATAAGAAGATTAGATTAAATTACGTTTGGGTTTTAGATTTACCAACCTAAAAGAATGCTTGGCACCACTTTCGATAATATTAAATTAATTTCCTTAGTGGTTACTTTATTTATTGCAAATAGTTTCTAGATATTTAAATGATTAAATTTAAATTTTTGTATTTAAATTTTAATTCAAAATCTAAAAATTATTTGAAAGTCACTACTTTAAAAACTCAAACTATGAGGCTGAATTCTTCAAACTTGTATTGTGCATAACCAATTAAGCAACCAACACTCTCATAAAATGAGGTCGGATGACCTTAATGCAATCAAACCTAAAAAAATTAACATGTCTTTTTTTAGAAGGTAACAAAATCAAACAAAATACTAGCTTACCACTTTAGGGTTAGTTTATGCTATAGAATTTCTAAATCCTAAATCTAGTTTTCAACCAAGTTCCTTCAGTCCAATTAAGACTTCATCCTCTTCAATATAAACCCTTAGAGATTGATTTCCATTATGGACATAGAATTTTAAATGTCCTTTCTGGTAACTTTATGATGTTTGTCTTCCTATTAAAACTATTAAGAAACTATAGAATGCCTTTGAGGCTAAATATAGGATGGATAATGTTGATATGGACTAGCTCATCATCTCAAAATTCTAAAAGTATGTAATCAAGGATTTCAAACCCATTAGTATTCAAATTCATGAATTCTAAGATTTTTTTAAAAAGATTGAATTAACCGACTATAAATTTTCTAAAAGTTATGAAGTCCAAGCCTTATCTAATGCCCTTTCACCTTCTTGGTCAACCTTTTTGTGAAAACTAAGCTGCAAGCATGGTGACTTGATCCTAACAAAAGTGATTAACTTTGTTAAAATTGATAAAGAACATCAGCTTAAGCTCAAGAAAAACCTTGATTCCGGACCTAAGATCCACCTAATCAAGGCAAGTTCAACCCCAAGTCAATTCAAACCTAGGAAAAAGATTTTAAGAACTTCCAATCTAGATCTAACTGATTATCCAAACCTCCTCAAAACTAGTCAAATCCGAATGGATCAAATCATAAGTCAAAAAAAAGAAGCATTCTGCTTTACGTCTAGAAAGACTAAATATGTAGCGAAGGACTGCTATCATAGGAAGATTGAATTAATAAGGAAAGGAGCTACCACTAAAAATCTTTTTTTATTTATTTAGTAGATTTTTTTAACAAATTTTCTGCAACAAATTCAAAGCTGATTTCTTTTAACTAATTCTACATGGATATCAGTAAAGTGAAAATATTTAAATTTTTTTAAAGATAAATTTTTAAAAATATATAGCACTATTTTTTTAAGGAAAACATCAACTAATTAATAATATTTTTTAGAGAAAAATAATTTTTTTCCAATTAATTTACCCTAATAACTAAAATAAAAACATTTTCTAGTAATTTCTAGTGAAGGAAAACTATCCTTATCTATTGGTAGAAATACTTAAAAATGCTAGAAGTTGTAATACTAACAATAGAAAATATAGACATAAAAATAAAATATAATCTTGCCTGGATTAAGGCATGTAAGACATTACTTTAAGGCTGCTTTTACCTCTTCATGTAGGTTGTAGGTAATCTATCCTAAGGTATAATAATTTATTCTCAAGGTTTAACTATTCGACTCAATCCGAATCTTTTACCATAAGTACAATCACATAACGGTGTAACCCAACAATAATAAAAAAATAGAAAATAGAAGAGGCTCCTCTTGGAACTTAGAGATTAAGTCTGTTTTTTAGAAGGCCCTAGGCTTTTGATAGAGCAGGGTATCAAAATATGGCCATTTCCAAAATAAATTTTGGATTGACTATCTCCTTGAACCTTAGCTTATTTATAAGATTGGTCCAGTAACACCTAAATCCTAATGGCTCAACCTTTTATGATCTTAAATATTCATAAATTATTTTATAATTTTATTTACTATTTTTTCAAAACATCACAATAAAATAGATAAAATAATAATTAAAAAAATGGAAGGTTTCCCCCTCTCTTGCTTGACAGGCATAACTTAGGTGCATGAATTTTTTTTTCTAAATTTATTTTTTTCATTTTTAATGTAAAAATAGTTTATACAAAAAACTACCACATGCAATTCAGTTTATTTTTATCTTCATTAGGGTAATGAAATCAAGAAGCTTAACTCTAGTTTTTTGTGCTTTAGTTTGGATTTTGTTGAAAAAATATTTGCTTGGCTATTACCGAAGGTAGAAAATGATATGAATAGTTGATGTTATATAGTTTCAAAGCATTCCAATGTATAAAAAGAGAGTGGCTAGTTAACCTAATTAAATATTAGGTCTCTATTCAAAGTTAAAGATAACACTGAATCCTATAAATCCATTATGTTGGCTTCAATAAAAAATTGTTATTAATCATTAAACAATTATAATGATTTTTTAGTTGCTAGATTTGCATAGTTTAGATTAATGGATATGTATGGATATTTTGTATCTTGATAAAAAATAAAAAATAAAAGTCAATAACAAAAATAATTCTATCATAGTAAAATAGTGATTAAAAAAAAGTTTTAAAAATGGACTTGATGAACCATCAATTAAACAAGTCTATGATCTAAAAGTTGAATCCAAAGACTAGGCTTATAATTTATTGGAGGAGGACAAGGGTAGTTAGGTAGACATATGTTCTTAATTTTTTTTTGCGTATAACTGAGCTATAAAACTTTAAACTTTTGCAATAAGGGCAATAAGGATATATATATATAACTTGTATGATGAGTGTTATTTCTTATGAGGATTATAAATAAAGGACAAGGCAAGGTAGTTTGATATGCGAACATAACTTTTATATGCATATAAATTAACTGAAGTCTTTAAATCTCCATAGCAGGAAACTCTTGTATCTCGCATATGATGTGGGCTGCTTCTTATTAGAAATATATATTATCTATATAATTTAGATGCTGTAATATACATTCTTTCTTCTCTTATTCAACTAGTCTTCAAAACAAAATGTGAACTAATCAGCCACAATCATTTTGACTGGACACAAAGACTATTTCAAAAGGCATTATCATAGGAAGCGGTAGGGTGTGGAATCCTACAGTAGCAGCAGCAGCAACCATAACATCACCATCGTCATCAGCATTGCCATCACCATCATCATTGTCATCGAGTCTCTTTGAAATCTCAAAGATATCTCACCTGGTTTATGCGGAGCAATGCTCCAAGCACTAACTTAAAAAACATAAATCACTAAAAAAAAGGGATGGATAACAATAGTTTTTTCCCTATGCTACAGTGTAGTGTTGAATGTTTTCAAATCATGCCGACGCTTTGGTAAAACATCGGAAGGTAACGAGTTTTAACGACGTTTGGAAGCGTTGGGCGCTCGATTTCTGATGCCGATGCTTTTAAGTATCGGTGTTTCGATTTCTGAT
This sequence comes from Calamus simplicifolius, assembly GCA_900491605.1. Classification (NCBI taxonomy): domain Eukaryota; kingdom Viridiplantae; phylum Streptophyta; class Magnoliopsida; order Arecales; family Arecaceae; genus Calamus; species Calamus simplicifolius. Next base: position 146,299 of record UESW01001408.1, read on the forward strand.
GCCGACGCTTTTAAGCATCGTAACTATGCCAATGTTTAAAAGCATTGGCATTATAATTTTGGATCAAACTTTCAATTTCACGCAACGCCAAAAATTTTCGCCAAAAAGTTGCCAGCTGGTATCAACCTCCACCGTTTCCTCTCTCTTCTCCTCTCCGTCATTACGCTGTCTCTCTCTCTCTCTTCAGCGAAATCTCTTTTCCCTCTCCTCTTCGGCTTCCTCTGTTGCGCTTCCTTCCTCGTCGCCATCTTCGTTCTTTGTCATGCCCATGCCTTGACCACCGTGACCCTCCTCCCTTGCTCTCCCTCTATGCTCTTTCTTCTTCTCCTCGTTGTCACCTTCGCCCTCCTTCGCCCAGCTTCGGTATCGCTATTCTCCTCTCTTCCCATCTCTTTTCTACTGTGGCCATTCTCCCTATTTCCTCCATCATCTTCACCTTCCACTTCTCCCTTTCTCTCTGCCACCAGTGTTGCCATCATGGAGTTCCATGGTCATTCCCAGGAAGCAAGACCACCCCTTGTCTCTTAATTTCTCCTCCCTCTTCTTTCTCTTTTGTCATCGGCCCAGTTCCATTCTTTCTCACCAATGAGTATGCCATTGTCTCCCTGCTTCCTCCATCGGCTCGTCGTCGCCGCTTCTTCCTTTCCTCGCCTTTGGTTGCACCACCATCATCCTCCGCCGCGCCTTCTCTGTTTTTCCCCACCAGTGACCCAAGAGTTTACCTTCATTCTTGATCCCCTCTCTTCCCCTCCCATTAGGGGTTTCCCGCAAGGTCCTAGGGTTTTACCTTCGTTCTTGATCAGTTGTCTTAATTTCAATAAAGCAAAGCTTTACCAGTTCGATAATGAGGGGAACCAGTGGAAGGAACGGGGCCATGGGAGTGTCAAGCTTCTAAAGCACAATGAGTCTGGAAAGGTCCGGCTAGTCATGAGGCAGGCCAAGACTCTCAAGATCTATTCCAACCATCTAGGTCCTTGTCTTTCTCATATTATTTTTTGGTTAAAATTTTGAATTAGATCTCTGATGTGTGTAATTATGGACTTTCTGTAAGATCCGTTAAAGGATTTTCTTTAATAAATATAATGACCATGATCTTAGAATAAATATTTTTATATGAAAACATAAACCAAGAATGTGAAACTTGATCCATTGATATTTGTTGACAAGGAACGAGAGGCTACATATGGGTTAACGATAGATTGAGTTTCTTCCTCTTTCCTAAATCTCTTCCTTATCTGCTGTGATGGTCAAACAGACTATATATAGGGGAGAGAGGACCAATTTGATAATACGTTAAATTTCTCTTTCCATCAAAGAGAGGTTATCAGATAACTTTCCAAAATTGAACCAATAGAAAATTAGCTTTATTAAACCATCATTATCACTTAAATTTAAATATATGATAAAATCAGATATCATAATTATCATTTAGAATAAATAAATGATAAATCAATCATATATCCATTTGGGCCATATAAAAGGAAACACTAACATTCTCCCACTTGGCCCATGTGAGATATTAAACATACTAGTTTAATAATCAATCATAATGCGCATAACAGAAGCTAAAATCCTTCATAATATTGGTCAAACATGAAATCATCATTAAGAAAAAACTAATAAGGATCATGGCGATTGTATGCTATTATTTTGATGTACTCCCTTTCATGTATCATATTACTAGTTCTATACTTAACATGACCTATAATGGGAATTGCAATAAGGTCTAATAATAATGTCTTTATCAAAGACAAATCCTGTTAACATTCTCATAATTTATTTATGTATATATACCAACATGAGTAAACAGGATCAATAAGTGATTTAGAAACAACAATTAATTGAGCTCAGAGTGTCAAATACATAAGGAACTTAAAGCTTTAAACATAACATCACTAATGGTTTTCAATAATGCCCATTATTTCGATATGTTCATAAAATATCTTTGGCGGCAACCCTTTAGTCAGCAGATCTGCAATCATGAGATTGGTGCTAATATGTTCAATTGACACTCTTTGTTTCTGAACTTCTTCTTGAACGGCAAAGTATTTCAATTTCATATGTTTAGCACATTTGAATACTTGTCATTTTTAGAAAAGAAGACTGCTGCAGAGTTATCACAATAAATTTTCAGCGGCTTGGCAATACTGTCGACAACCCCAAGTCCTGAAATAAAGTTCCGTAGCCATAAACCATAAATTGTAGCCTCAAAGCATGCCACAAACTTAGCTTTCATAGTGGATGCAGCAATGACATACTGCTTCGCACTTTTTCATGAGATCGCTCCTCCAGCTAAAAGAAACAAATGGCCAAATGTGGACTTTCTAGTATCAACACATCCATTAAAATCTGAGTCTGAATATTCCTTTATGCATAAGGAACATAAGGAATTTGTTTCATTTGTTTATGTTCCAATTCATTCTTTAGACATTGCATAAGACTGAATTTATCTCCTTTCTGAATTGAAACAACACTTATAGAATATTTGTTTATGTTGAATTTCTCAAGAACTTTATTAATATATGCCTTCTGAGATAAACCTAACATTCCTTGTGATCTATCACAAAATATTTCGATTCCAATCACATAGGATGCCTCACCCATATATTTCATTTCAAAGTTCTTAGAGAGAAAATTCTTGGTCTCATATAATAGGCCAAGGTCATTAGTAGCTAGCAAGATATCATCAACATACAGAATCAAAAATATGATTTTGCTCTCACTGACCTTCAGATATATACACCGATCAACGGTGTTTTCTTTAAATCCAAAGGATGTAATGGTATCATTGAACTTAAGATACCATTGTCGGAAAGCTTGCTTAAGTATGTATATTGACTTCTTCAGTTTACACACCATGTGTTTCTTTTCTTCAAATAAAAAGCCTTCAAGTTGGTCCATATAAACCTCTTCATTCAAACTCCCATTTAGAAAGGTGGTTTTCACATCCATTTGATGCAACTCCAAATCATAATGAGCTATCAGTATCATAATAATTCTAAATGAGTCTTTCTTAGAGACTGGAAAAAAGTCTCTATGTAGTCAATGCCACATTTTTGAGTAAAACCTTTGGCAACAAGCCTGGCTTAATAACGTTTAATATTGCCATTTGAGTCATGTTTGGTCTTAAAGACCAATTTACATCCAACTCTTTTACAATCTTCAGGAAATTCAACAAGATCCCAGACTGCATTGAAATCCATTGATTTTAACTTATCTTGCATGGCATCTAACCATTTAGATGAATTAGCACTTTGCATGGTTTATGAAAAAGAAACTGGATCATCATGAATACTCAAATCAAAATCTGATTCTTGTAGATAAACTACATAATCATCAGAAATAGTAGATCTTCTTTGTCATTGAGACCTTCTTAATGCTACTTCATTGGGTTCGTTTATTGCAAGTTCATTAGTAATATCATCATTCTATGGTGTTTGATCATTAATTTGTTATTCTTGAAAGTTATTAAAAGGTTCAACAATTCTAGGAACAACAACTTGAGAAGAAGTTATAGGTGAAGAAACTTGCACCTTAACTTATTGGATTTTCACTTTACGTGGTTCCAAACTCCCACTAATTTCATTATTCTCAATGAACCTTGCATTTTTAGATTCAACAATTCTTGTACTATGGTTAGGACAATAAAATTTATACCCTTTTGATCTTTCTGGATAACCAATGAAGAAACCACTGGTTGTTCTTGAGTCCAACTTCTTTTCATGTAGATTGTAAATCCTTACTTCTGCCGGATAACCCCAAACATGTAAATGCCTCAAAATGAGTTTCCTTCCTATCCATAATTTAAAAGGAGTCTTTGGAACTGTCTTACTAGGAACCCTATTTAGCAAATACATAGCGGTCTTTAAAGCATGCATCCATAATAATGAGGGTAATGATGAATTGCTTAGCATACTTCTAACCATGTCCATTAGAGTTTGATTACGCCTTTCTGCAATACCATGTTGTTCTGGTATTATAGGCATTGTGTATTGAGCACATATGCCATGCTTTTTAAGGAATTTGACAAATGGACCAGGGAATTATCCAGATTCATCATACTTTCCATAATATTCACCACCTCTGTCAGACCTAACAATTTTTACTTTTCTGTCTAGTTGTCTTTCAACCTCGTTGATAAACACTTCTAGAGCATTTACCGATTGAGAATTTTTATGCAACAAATAGACATAGCCATAACGTGAAAAATCATCAATAAAGGTGATAAAATACTTTTCTCCACCAAAGGATGGAACATTAAAAGGCCCATATATATCGATGTGTATAATTTCAAGGAGTTATTTACTTCTTGTAGCACTTTGCTTGATTGTCTATTTTATGTGTTTTCCTTTAATACAATCCACACAAATCCCAAGATCAGTAAAATCTAAATCAGGAAGGATTTCATTCTTTACTAATCTCTTAATACTTTCTTTGGATATACGATCCAAACATTTATGCCACAAGTAAGCTGATTGTTCATTCACTAAACTATGTTTAGTACTAACATTATGATGCAAGGTTAACAATGTCTCAGCAAAAAGACTATCAAGCTTAAATTTGTACAAACCATTAGAAAGAATATCAGAACCAATAAGATGATTATTTAAACAAACTGAAACATCCATTTCCAAATTTAAAAGAATATCCAATTGAGTCAAGTTTGGATAAAGAAACTAAATTACGAGAATTAGAAGGGACATAAAGTGTTTGGAAAAGGTCTAAATGATGTCCAGTGTCTAGAATCAAACGATAAGTTCCAACAGCTTCAACTGGAACTTTGACTCTGTTTTCCATTGAGACAAAGTTTTTCATTTGGGTTTATTATTTGGATCATAAGGAATCCCTGCATCGTATTAGAAATATGAGTGGTACAACCAGTATCAATCCACCAAGTATTATAAGGAACTTCTATTAGGTTTGATTCGAAACATACAAAGCCGTAGGCTTACCTTTCTTTTCGAATCATGCCTTACGTTTCAGGCAATCTTTCTGATAGTATCCATGCTTTTTGCAAAAGTGACACTTATCATCCTTTTGTTTCTTCTTGTGGATTTGAGAAGATGACCCATTTATCTTTAGTGGTCGTTGCTTGCTCTTTCCTTTCTTATCTTTCTTTGATTTCTTTCCAGCTCCTTGCTGACTCATGAGATTGATAGAATGATTTTCTTGTTCCTTAAGTCTTGCTTTCTCTTGAATGAGCATAATTTGTAGTTCATTCACATTCCACTTATCCTTTATAGTGTTATAACTCATGTGAAATGGACCATACTCAGGAGGAAAGGAAATGATAATGAATTGCACAAGAAAATTCTCATTCACTTCCAATCCCATAGTCTTTAGTCTCGCTGCTATGTTTGTCATTTCAACAACATGCTCATGCATAGTACGAGAACAATCAAAGTTAATGTTGGTTAAAGTACTCATCAATGTCCCAGCAAGTGACTTATCAGTAGAGTCAGATTGGGAACGTGCTTCCACAAACTTCATAAATTCCTTAGCACTTTCAGTAGCAAGAATTGTGGACTTGATATTGTTTGCTACAGTCATTCACATGAACATCAAGCTAAGTCTGTTTGATCTTTCCCAAGTCTTATCGAAAGACCTTTATTCAGCACTATTAAAGCCAGTAAGAGCAGTGGGTTTCTCATTCATTAGTGCCAAATCAAAATCCAGAATACCAAGATGAAACTAAACTTATTCGTGCCATTCAGGGAAATTAAGCCCATTGAATGTTTGAATAGACATAGCTTGCGAATGAAGAAAAGCAGGAACAAATAAAATATGCTCACACATTAATGCTTTGAGTAATATATTTAAATAAATATTCAGACTCTATCAAGTAAACAATAAGTGCATATTGAAGTTCTCCTTTGGATGATACAACAATATACAACAGTAAACATAATTGATGCTTAATTTTAATTTTACATACTTGACCATTATATATACTCAAATTAGATATGTTTGTATCTTTGGATATATTAAACATACCTAACCAAGCATATTAATTGACCACATCATGTCCATAGATTATAAATGATTAGCCAACCTTTGGGCGACCCTTAAATATTTATAATCAATGAACTTTAATATACTCATAACAATTAAGCAATTATGTCATTTATTTATAAGCATCACATAATTATAAGTAATTGAATTATTTAATTAAATTTGATATCTATAAACTTTTAAATTTGGCAACTTTGGTGACTAACAAATTACATAATATAGACATCAAAATTAATTAATGATGATATCATGCATGAATACAAAAGACTTAAGTGTACCAATATAATTTTATAAAGAAATTTTCTTGCAAAAAAAAAATATTCTGAACTTTCATTATTTGTCGTTAAGATTACATTAGTGGAGTGGTAACATGTTTTCATTCAAACCTATTAGTTATAGGTTTGAACAACCGCAATATTTAATTTTATTTTTCTTTCATGCCATGGTAACGTAAAAAGCTTCAAGCTTCCGTGGAAAGAAACTGGAATATGTGAAGACTCTTTATGAAGATTCACGTATGTCCATGAAATCTCACTTCTTCCTTTTATTTTAATCCTTAATCCCATCAAATCCCACTCCTATACTTTCGCACGTTACAAGACCCATGTCCTTGAGAGGCAAGGAGGCCACATCCCTCTCTCTCTTCGCGCATTCGTGATTTTCACGCGTGACAAAAGAGGGAGAATTCCCAAAGGAAAGGGGAAATCCTTCCCCTTTTTTTGGCGGTTTCTTTAAACAAGGCTCTTGAGGCTTAAGTGGAAGGGGGAAGAGGATATGACTTTATGAAACGGGCCTTTTTGGTTCTTTTATTGCACTGTGTGAGAGGATGGGTTTCTTTATTTTGTACGTTCTTTGTACGTTCTTTATTCTTCAGAAGATCAAAAGTGATAAAAAAATAGAGAAAAGACAACGATCTAATCCTTGAACCAAAGAGTCATACAATAATCACCTTTGACATTATGCTATTCTAATCATCTTGATTATAATAATAATAATATATATATATAAATTAGAACCATCAAAGATAGATTCATAATGAAAAATCATAAATTCTTCAATCAAGGCTCTGATACTACATATAAGATCCATTAAAGGATTTTCTTTAATAAACATAATGGCCAAGATTTTAGAATAAATAATTTTTATATGAAAACATAAACCAAGAATGTGTACCTTGATCCATTGATATTTGTTGACAAGGAACGAGAGGCTGCATATGGGTTAACAATAGATTGAGTTTCTTCCTCTTTCCTAATTCTCTTTCTTATCTGTTGTGATGGTCAAACAGACTATATATAGGAGAGAGAGGATCAATCTGATAATACGTTAAATTTCTCTTTCCGAGGTTATCAGATAACTTTCCAAAAATGAACTAATAGGAAATTAGCTTTATTAAACCATCATTATCACTTAAATTTAAATATCTGATAAAATCAGATATCATAATTATCATTTAGAATAAATAAATGATAAATCAATCATATATCCACGTGGGCCACATAAAAGGAAACGCTAACACTTTCTTCCCTGGATTTCTGGTTTGCAATTCTTCCAACGACCAAAATGCTGGAGCATGTGGGGAATGATAAGTCGTGCATGTGGAATGCAATAGATTTTTCCAATGGGGAACTAAAGGAGAAGATATTTTCCATTCGGTTTGGATCTGCTGAGAGTGAGCATCTTTTTATTTTTTGTCAACTTTCACCGTTAACTAGGAAATTCCATTTAATTTGGTGCTTCTATGTTGAAGGCTGTGCAGTCTTAGTTCTATGTTTTCTATTCCTGTTAGCATTGAGATGATTGTAGATTTTGTTGAATGATATTAATTTCAAGTCCGCTATCTATTTTAAGTGTTTGATGCGTATATTTGTTTTGTTGGCTTCTCTCTTCTCTTCCATATCTTCTTGTCCTACTGCTGTCACTACCAACGGTGGGAGCGAGGCAACGTCTTTTATTGGAATCCTTAAAGGAAGGTTGTCATGCACTTGCAGAACCCCGAGCGAGAAACAAGGGGAAACGGCCACGAAGAAAAAGAAGAGGAAAAGACTCGCCCTTCCTCGTAATGGCGAAGGAAATAAAGGAAAGGTATCGCTTTTTCCTTCGTTTGATGTTTATTCTCCTGCTCCTCCCCGTCTTTCCTGTTCCCCTTGATTTAGAGGTGATGAAAATCTTTGTTATTGCTATGCTAAAAATTGATTGCCATCAAATAAATCAGGAAGAAAGAAATGTTTTTTATTTATTATTATTTTTAAAAAAAATATATTGCCAATTCTTTAGAGCGTCAACAAGAGCAAATTTTCAAAATAGCATGGGACAATTGATCTTGCCGATGCTTTAAAGCGTTGGCTAGATCAAATTGTCTCGACGCTTTGCCGACGCTTTCAAAAAGCATCGGTGATGTGGCGGCTGATCACATCCTCTGGGCGGTAGCATAACACCTTGCATGATTCCCGAAGCTGAATGAGCTAATAGCTCATTTCTGACGTGGGCATCCTCGCTTCGGCCCCTGGCTTTGGCCTCGGCCTCTAGCTTCGGCCTCATCCTCGCTTCGGTCCCTGGCTTCGGCCTTGGCCTCTAGCTTCGGCCTCTAGCTTCGGTCCTTGGCTTCAGTCCCGGCCTCTAGCTTCGGCCCTTGGCTTCGACCTCGACCTATGGCTTCGGCCTCAATATTGCACATTTTCCTAGTATAACGGAGCTGGTCTCGAATACCGGACCCAGGGATCTAAGGCACTAACCGCTGCATATCTTGCTTATCTGTTTTACCAAGATCACGGGCAACTACCAACACACCCTGCAGCTATCGATATACGTGGCACCCATTCGGAACGACTCACCTGCCCACTGTTCATGGAGCTCATCCTAACAAAATAGATTCCACGGTTACAATGGAACGAGGTAAATTTGACCTCCCGAACAGGAACATAAGAACTCCTAATTCGCAACGAGGGGGGGATCTCTCTACTCTGACTATAAAAAAAAGACTCATGTTCTATAACTCACTAACTTGAGTGTCAGAGGGTCCCCACCGGAACCACTGGCCCAGGACCTCTTGCAGGTTCTTGAAGGAAGAAAGCGACCTTTTCACCTCCTCAAAGGCCCCCAAAGATCTCAGCACACCCGGTGCTCATCACAAGTGGTTTGGCAGCAACAGATTGGTGCGCCAGGTAGGGGGATGGTAGACAGACGTTTACCATCATGCATATGCAACCCCTTGACTTCTGCGAGAAAGAGGATGGTGACGATGCGAGCTCAGGAAGCTTCCACCAGCCATGCCGCGGAATGCCTCCTGCGGGCTAAACAATCAGAGGCCAACACCCATGTTCTGCCTCTTGCACCACCACAGGCTGGCCAGTCCGATCGGCTTGACGTCCAGACTAGTCAGTTACAAGATATGATGACGATGGTGCGAGGACTACAGGAACACTGCTTCGCCGCCATGCCTTTGCCACCTCAACCCCCTCCGCCTCATAAGGAGGGTCATGGAGCCAGTCAGCCTTATCAAGGCAGGACTCCTCCTGAGGCTTTCCATCACTCGCTCCCTGAACCTCCCCATCGGGAAGCCTCAAAGCGGTGGCGATCTCTCTCCTGCCATATTGATCGCTCCCACCGGCGGCATGGTGAGAAGGGACCAAGACATGCGCACTCCCTGCACCGGCAGTCTTTCCCTTCCTCGTCTTAGGACTCCTCTAAGGAGGACACCGGTAGGAAGGCTGCCCATCGGGCTGAACGACAGCTTGATGAATATCACTAGCGATTAGAGGAGCTTAGTCGCCGGATTGCTAGCCCTCACAGGACGAACTACGACCACCGTCCCCCGCTTTCTCACCGCATCATGGAGGAGCTGGTCCCACCTCAATTCCGTCTCCCACAGTTGGACCCGTACGACGGCACGATGGATCCACTGGACCACTTGGAGAGCTACAATATTCTCATGCAAGTCCAAGGAGCGATGGACTCTCTCCTGTGTGTGGCCTTTTCGGCCATACTGTGAAAGGCGACACGTGCATGGTACTCACATTTACCACTGCGCAGCATCAATTCCTTCAGACAGCTCGAGCGATCTTTCCTAGCCCACTTTGATGCATGTCGGAAGATTCCTCGAGTGCCTGATAGCTTGTTTGCTATCCAACAAAGGAGTGGCAACCCTGAAAGACTTAGTCACTTGGTTCAAGGAGGCCGCGCTCGAAGTTTATAACTTGGAGGATTCTATAGCCACCCTAGCCCTATAGTGAGGGCTTTGTCCTTCTAGATTTGCATATTCCATGGATAAGAAGCCTCCCAGCTCCTATGCCGAGCTACTAAGCTGGGCACAGAAGTACATTCGCACCGATGAAGCGAACTCTTCCAGAAGGGAGGCCGACAAAGGTTCTAGCAAGAAACCGACGCCCACGGAGCCTGCTGAAGGATGACCCAAGAAGTTTGAGCCACCTCGTCGCTCAAACAACCGGCCTCAAACACTTGTTCCTAAGGAGCAGTTCACTCCTCTCCTTGCTCTGATATCTCACATCCTATTGGAAATTGAGGATGAGCCCTACTTCCGACGTCCGACCCCATGAAGTCTGGGATTCCCCGCAGCAAGGAGCTCTATTGCTGATATCACAGAGACTATGGCCATGACACTGAAGACTGTCGCCTCTTGAAGAAAGCTATTGAGGAACTTTTTCAGCAAGGTCATCTAAGCAAGTTCATCCGGAGGAAGAACCCTGCTGTCGTGGGTCCATCTGTACTTCCCGTGCCGCAGATTAGCATAGACAATGCCCCGACGGAAAAGACCATGGCCATGATCTCCTGGGGGGCAGGTACCAGTGCAAAAAGATAGCGAGAGGAGGAAGAAGACTCTGTAATCCCTTTTTCTAAAAGGGATCTAGAAGAAGTAGTGAATAAGAATGATGATAGCATTGTCGTCTCCATGATGATTGCTAAACACCCTGTAAAGCGGATTCTGGTTGATAGTGGAAGTTCAGTGAATGTCTTGAGTTATGACGCTTTTGTTAGAATGAATTTGCATACAAGTTCTCTTCTAACTATCACCACTCCCTTGATGGGTTTCATTGGAGACTCCATCAGGGTGGAGGGTGAGGTCACCTTCCCCATTACCGCCGGAACCTCACCGCGTCAGAGTATAGTTCTCATGAACTTCCTGGTGGTTTAGATCCCACTGGCTTACAATGCAATTTTAGGGAGACCTAACTTGAATCTGCTGGATCCTGTTATCTCCACCAAAAGATTGCTGGTGAGATTCCCCATCGACGAAGGGGTCGGAGAAATGAAGGGAGAACAGAGCCCACCACCGCTCTGCTGCCACTTAGCCCCCAGCCCACAGGAGATGGTGTTGGCCGCAACGCCTGAACCACTCAACCCCCGAGACTTGGAGAGGAGGGGGGAGCCAGCCGAGCACCTTCTAGCCTTCCCCTTAGGGGAGGACCCAATGAGGACCATCAAGATCGAGCACTACTTCTGGAAGAGGCGCACGATCGGCTTCTAGCTTTCCTGCGTGCCAACTCCAACATCTTTGCATGGTCGTCATCAGATATACCAGGCATCGCTAAGGAGATAATTACTCATCAGCTCAACCTCAAGCTAGAATGCTGGCCTATCCGACAGAAGAAGAGGAGCTTCGCTCCTGATAGGTAGAAAGCCATTGATGAGGAGATCCGCAAGCTGAGAGCTGCGGGCCATATCCAAGAAGTTCGCTACCCCGAATGGTTGGCTAACGTCATGATGGTCTGCAAGGCCAACGGGAGCTGGAGGATGTGCGTAGACTTCACCGACCTCAACAAAGCATGCCCCAACGATAGCTTTCCGTTGCCTTAGATCAACAAACTGGTGGATGCTACGTTCAGTCATGAGACCCTTAGCTTCATAAACGCTTTCTCTGGGTACAACCAAATCAGGATGAACCCGACAGACGAGGAAGCTACCTCTTTCATAACCGAGAAGGGGCTATACTGCTACAAGGTGATGCTGTCTGGATTGAAGAACGCGCAGGTCACTTACCAAAGGCTAATGAACAAAGTCTTTTAGGATCAGATCGGGTGCAACATGGAGGTATACGTGGACGACATGTTGACAAAAAATATCTGTGCCACCAGCCATATCGCTGACCTAACGGAGACCTTCGGTAACCTTTGCCGATACCAAATGAGGCTGAACCCATGCAAATATGCCTTTGGGGTGATGGCCGGAAAATTCTTGGGTTTCATAGTGACCCAACAAGGAATCGAGGTGAACCCTGATAAAGTCTGAGCCATCCTGGACATGAGACCTTTCACCAACAAGAAGGAAGTGCAATGCTTGATGGAAAGAGTGGCAGCCTTGAGCCACTTTCTATTCAGGTCCGCTGAGAGGTGCTTGCCTTTCTTCAAGGCACTCCGTAGAGTCAATGCATTCAAATGGATGAGGGAATGCCAGAAAGCCTTCGAGGCACTGAAAGAATTTTTATCCATCCCGCTGCTGCTGTCCAAGCCAAAGGGTAGAAAAGAACTTCTTCTGTACCTCACGGCTTCTCTCGAAGCTGTCAATTCCGTGCTGGTTTGCATGGACACTAGCGGAACACAAAAGCCGATGTATTATACCAGTAAGGTGCTTCACGATGTGGAGACCAGGTATTCAAGAATTGAGAAGATTATCTTTGCATTGATCGTATCAACCCAGCGCCTCCGGCCCTATTTTCAAGCTCATCCGATCGTGGTAGTCACGGACCAACCACTCAAGGCGATTCTTGCTCGTCTAGACACTTCAGGCTGACTGGTGAAGTGGGTGCTTAAGCTGAGAAATTTGACCTATCTTTCCATCCCCGATCGGTTATGAAATCTTAGGTCCTAGCAGATTTCTTGGTTGAATGCACCTGGAGCGAGAAGCAATCAGAAGACTCCCAGGCAAACCCCTCAACTCCTGGGACTGGAGAGGATGAGTGGATCCTTCATGTGGATGGAGCGTCAAATTCCCAAGGGAGTGGAGCGGGCCTCATCCTGGCCAACCCGGACGGAGTTGTAACCGAGTGCGCTCTTCGTTTTCTCTTTCCAGCCACCAATAACCAGGCGGAGTATAAGGCCCTACTGTCAGAAATAAGATTGGCCTGGGAGCTCGAGGTGAAGCACCTTAGAGGATTCACTGACTCCCGCTAGTCACTTCCAAATCACTGGAGAATATGAGGCGCTGGATCCTACTATGTCCCGTTACTTGAGTATGGTGCAATCACAAGCCTCTCTCTTAGCCTACTTCAGCGTCCGTTATATTCCTCGGGGGAAGAACGCTAGAGCTAACACCCTATCCTGACTTGCTACCTCAGTCGATGGGATGTTAGGAAGAACCTACGTGGAGCATCTGAAAGTCCCAAGCATCGAAGCCATGGAGGAGATCCTACCGGTCGAGCAAGAGCCTTCATGGATGGACGCTTATATCCAGTACCTAACTGACGGTGCCCTTCCTGAGGACTCGATTGAGGCTAGGCTGCTCAAGAGGCAGGCTCCGAAGTTTTTGATGATGGACAGAAAGCTCTACCAAAGATCATTCTCATACCCGGTCCTCAAATGCATTGGCCCCACAGAAGCAGACTACGTCCTGTGGGAAATACATGAAGGCATATGTGGAAGTCATCTAGGGGGCAGAGCTCTGGTGTACAAAGCCTTGCAATAAGGATACTACTGGCTAACAATGAGGGAGGATGCGTCCGAGCTCATCAAGAGGTGTGACAGTTGCCAATGCCATGCCAACATCCAATGCCAACCAACTATTAGGAAATGTGTCCTACAGCTAATCGTCTAGCTTGTAGACGGTTATGAGTTGATGTATATGTATATGATTTATTCAATAAATAAAAGTCAATTTTTGCAGTACAATATATAGTTTACATCTTTCAGTAGAATTCTAATATGTTATAGTCCTTAGAGTTACATGTATTCGACAATGGAGGAATTGTTGAGTAACTCTTAAATCTGTTCGCAGCCAAATGATACGTTGTTACCTAGGCCGATGACGTAATCAAGTGTAGGTCATTGTGTGCCATATGTGTTGGTTTGTTCTCTTAAACCGAAGAGTGTATAACACTGGTATGACATGCGGGTGAGTGTAGGAGTACATTCACAGAGCAATGACTCACCTCTGCTGAGTGCTCAACTGTCTGGAGCAACTCACAGAAAGGCAATGGGTATAAGTGTCCCTTTCACATGAGACTATCATGTTGACTTGATAAGCAACTCACTGTACTTAGGCACTGGGCCACCCGGATTTCTAATCCGATAACGGAAGGTTGCTGGGTGTAGTCAAGTACTTATTGGGTCAGTGATGAGTCAAGATGGGATTGTCCACTCTAACCAAATTCGATCTATCTGGACATCGGAAACCATGGCTAGATGGTCAGATCTATTAGTATAGGAAGCGTTCCTATGCTACCGGCTTAGGTTCGAACTTATGGAGACACGCACATAGTCGGATGACTTGTACGCAGGCGTGATCACTGATTTGAGTGGGACTCAATCAGATGGGTCATTCGGGGTTTGTTCTAGCTATGTCTAGCTAGCACTAGGCATTAGAGGCAATACCTACTTCGAGGTGATTTGAGTTAGTCAGTAACTCAAATAAAATTTTAGGACATGATATGAATCTGGTATGAAGTTAATTTGAACCATGGACCAATGGTTGGTCTGACAACAGAGTGGTTTGGATCCGGGTTCGAAATGGTTCGATCTAGATTTTCAATAGAGCCTCTGAAAGTTTATTTATAAATTTTAAATTTATAAATTACTTCGGATTGGAGCTCGAATAGGCCAAATGCGAAGTATGGTTCAAGAGCTATGAGTAGCTTCTTTCGGATTTGAATTTGGACTTCAAACGGAATTGATTGGATCAATTCTATGTTTAAATAAAAAAAAATTAATTAAAGTGTCTGCGGTGCATGTTAGCAGTGGGCTAACATGTGCCGCCCTATGCTGTCAGCGCAGACTCTTAATAGCGACACGTGGTGCGCCGTGCGCACGCCATGTGTGTGTCAAGATCTGTGCGATGGTGAGTTTTTGCTTCTTATCTTTATCTGCTCATATCTTCTCTGTTTGAACTCCGATTTTAAATCGGTCAGGTGCGTTGGAAAGCTCTCGACGAGCTCTTCAATCTAACATAAAAATCAAATTCCAAAATTAGTTTTGAAAGTAGTTTTATTGAAGGATAAGATCCCTATCTTATCTAATCGGATCCTTTGCGAAAGGATTACAGTTAGAAAAGATTTTTAGGAGAATACGATCGTAAACATTACGGTGTGTATAAAATACAAAGAAGAAATTGGCAGAGATTTTTCTGTGAAAGCTAATCGTCTGCAATCACATAAAGTCAGAAAGAAGTCCAATCAAGAAGAGATTGTCTCTTCTTTGGAAGAAGAGTTCTCCTTCCATTGTTCTAGGATTCCTCCTCCTGTCAACATACATCAGGCGTGCATGTGATATAGAGGAGCGGCGCGTGCGGCTCTTGCAAGGCACGAGTAGGAACTTCTCCTTGCAGATCAGATCTGCTACGTTCGTCATCTACAGTTTTCGCATCGAGAGGTATTATTTTAAACTTATTTTTACATACTCTTAAATTTCAGATTTGCTAATATGCTTTAATTTATATTCAATGTGAATATTAAAATTGAATTACATGCTATTGCCCAGATGTAGTAACCCAAGAGGGGGGTGAATTGGGTTATTTAAAAAATTTAATAGCTATGCAGATATATGTCCTTTCAACCTTAATTTTGAGTTGCAGCGGTGAAGTGGGGTGCATAGAATAATATCAACAGAAAAGCAAGCAATCACAAATACATAGAAGTTTATAATGGTTCGGTGCCAAACTCAGCACCTACATCCACTCCCCAAAACCTTTGGGAATTCCACTAATCGTATCACAACGATTACAACCTCTAGCCGAACCAGGCTAGCCCTCTTGTTTATACGGCACAAGGCAGCCAAAAAAACCCCTAGCCAAACCAGGATACTCCTCTTATTTCACGGCACAAGGAAGCCAAAAACCCCTAGCCAAACCTAGGCTAGTCCTCTTGTTTAAATGGCACAAGGAGGCCAATAACAAACCAGGGTTCACTAACCTTTTTACAAGATAATCAGAGTATGTAAAGGAGAAGCTCCTACAAAGATCAAATCTTCAGAATATACTTGACAACTTTTTGAAGCAATAAACTCAGCAATAAATGAACTAGGTTGAAGCAGCTGAAGTCTTGAATGCTTGAAAAGCTTCAATAATTCGGACGACCTTTCGAAGAAAGGAATGGACTTGAATGCACAACAATCACTCAACAAATATTCAATGAAGGCTCTTTTCTTGGATTTTTCTCTCTTTAAATTTTTTTTTTAAAAATCGTCAAGGTGTGCTTCTAATCCCAGCTATTTATAACCATCTAACAAGAAAATATCCGTTAGATACATAAGAAATAAATGGAAATAATAACGGAAAGAAAATATAACCGTTAAATATGTTTTCCTTAAGCATTGAATGTAGATCTCCATTTGAGGAAGGATAAGCACTGCAAAAATTCAAAAATTCAAAAGTTAAATATAGCTTGAAATAGCAATAGAGAGAGTAAGAGAGAAAGAACACTCTTAAGAGCTCAGGCGGCGGTTGACTGAAAAATAAATCCAAGTAGCTGAGGATATGAATGCCATTGTCCAAGAGTTAAGCAAGGGACCTCAGCTAGCTAATCAGTTAGCTAACCAGAGAGACCAAAGACAAATAAGATGTCCACAGGTATCTCTTCAGTCAGCTAGAAGGTTGCTAGTTAGCTCTTCAGCTAACTCACAACAAAAAGCAATGGCCAGCAGGGTAAAAAGCTGAATACTTAGTTAACTAGGCAGCTAACTAAGCAACGGTCAGTTAGCTCTTTATTTAACTATCAGGGAAAAAGCAATGGTAGAGGAAAAGTTTCATGCATCCATAGTTAGCTCTCCAGCTAACTGAATTTGAATCCCTTTTGGCTGCAGGAGAAAAATAAAATAGTTAGTTAGCTGAATAGTTAACTGAATGAAACGTCAGCTAGCTAAAAGGTTTCTCAGCTAGCTCCATAGATAGCTAAACAGTTAACTAAGCAAACGCCAGCTGGCTAAAAGGAGTTGCAGTTAGCTAACAAGACATCCAGCCAGCTAGCTAAAATTTGAGGGTGTTCGGCCAATGCACTGTGACGAGCGAATTAGTTAGTTGAAGGAATTCCAGCTAGCTAACAAGCTAGCTCACCAGTTAACTAAAAGAAAAGGACGTTCGGCCAGGCACCTGAGACAAATTTCTTAGTTAGTTGAAAGAGCTCCATCTAGCTAACAAACTAACTCACCAGCTAGCTAAAAAAGGAGGACGTTCGGCCAGGCACCTGAGACGAGCATTTTAGTTAGCTGAAGAAACTGTAGCTAGCTAACAAGCTAGCTAAGCAGCTAGCTAAAATGCAAGATCGTTCGGTCCAAACACTGTGAAATTTCTCAGCTAGCTGAAAGTCATGCCAGTTAGCTAAATAGAATAACAAGCTAGCTAACCAGTTAACTCCAAGCTAATAATCATATTCAAAGCAAATTAAATGAAGTACTTTCTTACCAGTTGATTTTGCATGAAGATACTTACTTGCAAGGCGACCAAACTTCCCTGTATCAATCTTAGAATTGCTTAATTTATTTTGTAATCATCAAAATCAATCTGGGGTCAACAATCTCCCCCTTTTTGATGATGACAAAACCTTTAAGCAAATAAAGAGCAAGTGTATATATGAAAGTTTAATAAGTAAACAGGAGTAATCAGAAAACATTAATTTCTCCCACTGTCAAAATAAATAAGTGAAATCTTTTTCTTTTATCCCCCTGAATATATGGAGTTACTATTTTACTCCATTTCTTAATGTATGCAAGCAACATTCTTCTCCCCCTTTTTATCATTAATCAAAAAGAAGTTTGAAGAGTCGTGCAATAATTTTAAGCATAATAGATCAAGGAGATGTTAACATTCATTACATAATTAAAGCAGTCATGCAGATTAGCACAAGATAGTAGATATTACATGTCATTATTTTAAGTCATAGAGCATAAACATAAACAAGCATAACAAGTTTGTTCAAATACTACAAAACATATAAGTTAAGTACAATCATTTGTCGTCGTCAGATGAAGAAATATGCACGAGGAAACTTTTGTCTTGCGTGAAGATTGAGGCTTGACGGAGGATGGCCGTGACGGTGGAGAGAAAAGGTGCGGATGAGAAAACAAAGCATCAGGCGCAGAGGCGGCAGAACAAGTGATGAGAGTCTCCATGAGTTGACTTAGCCTAGAGAGGGTTGCAGTCCAATGATCAACAGCGTTTGCTGCATCCCGGGTCTGGGTCTGGCTCGATCTCATTTGATATTCTACCCACTCAGCCTTAGTCTCAAAGTTTTCAAGCTTGCTTTTAAGTAAATTTATCTCCTTCAGGATCCGTTCCATGACAGATTCATTGTGGTGAAAAACTCTCCCATTAAGAATGTTCACATCATGAACAAGCCTTTCAAGAATGAGTTTAAAATCAGACATATTCTAAAAAATAGAAGAAATATGTGGTACAAGAGTCTGATCATTGATGGAAGAAGCACTGTCACCAGAGCTTCGACTAGAAGTGGCAAGGGTCAATTCATTGATAATATGACGGAGTTGATCATCACATAATCTGACAGTTGGAAAAGGAGCAGCAGCAGCGTTGTCATTGTGAAAAGATGATCCAGAAACATTGATTTCAGGTGGATCAGGTAGAAAAGGGTTTTCGTCAGCTGTCATAGCAGCAAGATACGGATTGGGTTGGCTGAAGTCATAAGTGAAAAAGTTTAAGGGGAACAGGCAGGTTGATTCACAGTAGGCGGTGGCATACTAGATTGTCCTGTTCTATATCTAACTTTTAACCAAATACCATCCCTTTTAGCAAAATCCATACGGTGCAGTGAATGAGCATTAAAAACGTCAGAGTGATGTAATGCCACTGCAGTTTCTCCTTTAAGTTTAATATTAAAAAATTCAAATACATATGTGAGAAACATTCCGTAGGGCAAAGTAGCCTTAGATCTGGACAAAGATTCTCTCATAACGGTCATCATTAATTCAGGTAAATCAACAGGGTCTTCTATTAAGATATCATACATTAAGCAAATGTCCCTATTGTTTACCACATTAAATGATCCAGCACGAGGGGCGAGAATCTTAGCAATGATACTATGGAAAAGCCGATTTTCAACAGATAACATATTTGCATCTAACGTTTCAATCTTACTAGCTTAAGTATCATCTATATTAAGGATTAGGCCAATCTTATATCCGTGTTCACTAGGGAGAATTTCTAAGAAACCTTCAGATGAAATTTTCAAAGCAGATCCTAATGTTTTACCGTCTAGGTCTATTTTAGTCTTTTTCACAAAGGAAGAAATAGTTCCACTACCAAAGAAATATTTTCATAAAATTCCTTAATAAGTTCAGGATAAATAGGTCTTTTGGTAGAAAGAAGCTTATCCCAACCTTGTTTAACTAACAGATTGCCGATTTTAAAACCTTCTTGTTCTAAAAAATTAAAGTCTACTAACCTCCCATGAGCAAAATATTTTGAAGCAAGTAGGGAGTTGATTTGAGTAGAAGACGTGGAAGACTTCCGGCGAAGATCGGCACAATCGTCATCTCTAGCGATTGCCTTCTTCTTGGGAGCCATCAACTTCTTCTAGATAGATTAATAGGTTGAATGGAAGGAAGGATTAATGGAAGGAATGAAAGAAAGGATTAAAGAGGAAGAGAGGACACTCGGTGAATACGCACGGTTGAGGGAGACGATCGTGGAATGAAGGATTTGATTTGGTAAAAAGTATATATAGGGAGATAGCTTGATGGTTAGCTGGCCAGGTGACTATTTGGTTGCCTGATCAGGTAACTACCATGAATAAGATCAAAAAGGCTTTAAACGTTCGGTTGGTGGATGGATTTAAGAAAGTATAACAGTTGGCATTCATAAAGATGAAAAGACTTAAAGCATACAACATATTTAAGCAATTAATTTGACAGGAAGTTCCCTTTAATTGATTTGATTTAAAAGATGTCACATCAATTTGATATCATATCAATTCATTAATTGTTTCATTAAATGGTTGGATCAAACATTCCCAATTCTCTTCTGATTTCATAAAATTTAGTTTCATCAAGTGGCTTAGTAAAAATATCAACAATTTGTTTTTCAGTATTTAAAAATTCAATAACAATATCTCCATTGTTAACATGATCTCTAATGAAATGATGTCTAATTTCAATATGTTTAGTTCTGGAATGTTGAATAGGATTTTTAGTTAAACTAATTGCACTTGTATTATCACATTTTTAGGTATGGCTTTTTGTTTAATACCATAATCTTCTAGTTGTTGCTTAATCCATAAGATTTGAGCACAGCAACTCCCAGCTGCAACATACTTGGCCTCGGCCGTAGATAGTGCTACTGAAGTTTGCTTTTTGCTAAACCATGAAATTAAGTTAACACCTAGAAACTGGCAAGTTCCAGTGGTTGATTTCCTATCTAATTTACATCCAGCAAAGTTAAAATCAATGTAAATCAATGCTAGATTGTTTATCATACCAAATACCCAAATTTATTGTTCCATTTAAATATTTAAATATTCTTTTAACAGCAAGCAAGTGTGATTCTTTAGGATTGGCTTGATATCTTGCACACATGCAAATACTAAATAAAATATCTAGCCTACTAGCAGTTAAATATAACAAAGATCCAATCATACCTCTATATAATTTTAAATCAACAGATTTTTCAGAATTATAAGTTTCAATTTTACATGATGAGCTCATAGGGGTACCGATACTCTTGGATGTCTCCATGCCAAACTTCTTGATCATTTCTTTTGTATATTTGATTGGCTTATGAAGATCCCATCTTTGCTTTGTTTAATTTGAAGTCCGAGGAAGTAGTTCAGCTCACCCATCATACTCATCTCGAACTCTCCCTGCATAAGCTTAGCAAAGTCTTTGCACAAAGATTCATTAGTGGCACCAAATATGATATCATCGACATAGATTTGAATAACTAATATATCTTTATTTTTTCTTTTAATAAATAAAGTTGTATCCACAGTTCCTCAAATAAAATTATTACTAATCAAGAATTTGCTTAATCTTTCACACCATGCCCGGGGTGCTTGTTTCAAACCATACAAAGCTTTGTTTAATTTGAAAACGTGGTTTGGAAACAGATGATTTTCAAATCCGGATGGTTGTTCCACAAAAACTTGTTCAGCAATATATCCATTCAAGAAAGCGCTTTTAACATCCATTTGATATAATTTAAAATTCATATAACAAGCATAAGCAAGAAGTAATCTAATAGCTTCTAATCTAGCAACAGGGGCATAAGTTTCATCAAAATCAATTCCCTCTTCTTGATTATAACCTTTAGCTACTAATCTTGCCTTATTTCTAATTATATTACCATGTTCATCTAATTTGTTTCTGTAAACCCATTTAGTTCCAATAATTTGATGATCATGAGGTCTTTCACAAAGAGTCCAAACATTATTTCTTTCAAATTGGTTAAGTTCCTCATGCATGACATTAATCCAATCAACATCATTTTTAGCATCATCATAACATTTAGGTTCAATTTTAGATACAAATGCTAAATTATTACAAGCATTTCTAAATGATGATCTAATTCTCACTCCTTGAGAAGGATCACCAATAATTTGATCTTTAGGGTGACTAAGAACATACCTCCATCCTCTTTCTAATTCATCATTACCTTGTGAGGCTTCAGGTAGGTCAGCGTTCTCTTCTTCACTTACCTCTTGTGTATCATTCTTGTCCTTTAATGTGATGCCCTTGAATTGATCTTCAATGTCATCTGCATCATTTATACCTTTTCCTTCCTTGATGGAAGATCATTAGATTCATCAAAGATAACATGAATTGATTCTTCAACTATTAAAGTCTTTTTGTTGAATATTCTAAAAGCTCTACTATGTAAAGAATATCGAAAAAAATTCCTTCATCAGACTTAGCATCAAATTTATCAAGGTTTGATTTTCCATTATTTAATACAAAACATCGACATCCAAAAACATGAAAGTAACTTATATTAGGTTTTCTTCCTTTCCAAAGTTCATATGGAATCTTTTTCAAAACAGGTCTGATTAATGCACGATTTAAAACATAACATGCAGTGTTAATAGCTTCTGCCCAAAAATATTTTGGAAGATTACTTTCACACAACATGGTACGCGCCATTTCCTCTAATGTTCTATTCTTTCTTTCAACTACTCCATTTGTTGTGGTGTTCTTGGTGCAAAAAAATTATGTTCAATTCCATTTTCATTACAAAATTCTTCAAAAGATTTATTTTCAAATTCTTTTCATGATCACTTCGTATTGACAAAACAGAAGAATTCTTTTCGTTTGTAATTCTTTTAAATAATTTTTGAAAAGATGGAAATGCTTCATCTTTACTAGCTAGAAATAAAACCCATGTAAAGCGAGAGAAATCATCAATAATAACGAAACCGTATCTTTTACCTCCTAGACTAGTGGTTCTTGTAGGACCGAATAAATCCATATGCAAGAGCTCCAACGGTCTAGTGGTTGAAACAAAATTCTTTGATTTAAAAGAAACTCGGGTTTGTTTTCCAAATTGACAAGCATTGCAAATCTTATCTTTTTCAAAAATAAGTTTTGGCAAACCATGTACTAAATCCTTTTTAATTAATTTAGATAGTAAATCCATGCTTGCATGAGCTAGCCTACGATGCCATAACCAACTATTATCAGTTTTATTATTTGTAGCAACTAGGCAATCGATATTTTGATCATGCAAATCATTTAAATTAACAATGTATACATTACCATGCCTTTGACCAACAAATCTCATGTTTTCATTAGCAGGATTTCTAACAATGCATATTGATGATTCAAATGTAACATTAAATCCTTTGTCACATAATTGACTAATGCTAAGTAAATTGTGTTTCAACCTTTCACAAGCAAAACATTATCAATAAAAGCATGAGGTGTGATACCTATTTTTTCAATGCCAATTATTTTTCCTTGGCCATTATCACCGAAAGTAATAGCACCTCCATCTTTTGCTTCCAAAGTGATAAATTATGATTCATCACCGGTCATGTGTCTTGAGCACCCGCCATCCAAGTACCATTGTCTTTTAATTGCTCGGGTTGCAAGACACACCTGCATACACAATTTCAATTTCTATTCTTAGGTACCCAAGCTTTCTTGGGTCGTTTAGGGTTAGTCAAAATGGTTCCTTTTGGGATCCATATCTTCCTTATCTTTTGTGTTTGGAAAATATAAGCTTTGTGTCCAATTTTTCCACATTTAAAACATGTAATTTTAGTAGAATCATCAGCATGCTCATAAATATTTTTCAAAAATTTTTGTCTTTCAAAAATATTGTATCCAAGACCAGCTCTATGGTAAACAGCTCTTTGACTATTTAAAATCATTTCTAATTTTTCTGAACTTAGACTAAATCTATCAACAATTGGTTTTAATATATCTACTTCATTTTTCAAATTTTGGTTTTCCTTTAACAATGATTCATTATCCTTTGAAATTCTTTATTTTTCAAGAGTAAGATTTTTTATTTCATTTTTCAATTCTTTGCTTTTTGAACTTAAATTTGCAAAATAATCAATAAGTTCATAAAATGCACATTGTAATTCATCAAAGGTAAAGTCATCTAAAAAGTTAGGGCTTACCTCATCATTATCAGCCATGAAACAAACATTAGCAACTTCATTTTTCTCTTCATTTTCTGAACTTGTAGCTTCACTGTCGCTCCAAGTGGCCATCATTACCTTTTTCTTTATTCTTCTATATGCCTTCTTTAATAGTGGATAATCTGGTCTGATGTGTCCAGGCTTCTTACACTCATAGCATGTTGGAGGTTCACTCTTTTCCTTATCTTTGCTATAATCTCCTTTGACAAAATGCTTTCTTTTTCCAAATCTCTTTTTCTTCATGAACTTTTTAAATTTCCTTGAGATAAGTGCCATATCATCATCTTTCTCACTATCACTTGTGGTTTTTTCACTCTCATCTTCTTGAGTTGCACTCTTTAATGCCATGGTCCTTCTCTTCTTTGAATCATCTTCATCAATATGTTATCGTTGCCGAAGTTCGTGAGTCATCAAAGAACCAACCAACTCTTCAAGTGATAAGTTGTTGAGATCTTTTGCTTCTTGAATTGCTGTGACTTTTGCTTCCCATGTCCTAGGTAAAGATCTTAAGATTTTTCTAACTAGATCACTGTTAGCATAAGATTTTTCCAAACTTTTCAAACCATTAATGATATCAGTAAATCTAGTAAACATATCAATGATATTTTTAGCAGGGTCCATCTTAAATAATTCATACTTATGAACAAGCATATTTATTTTGGATTCCTTGACTTGATTTGTACCCTCATGGGTGACTTTAAGTCTATCCCATATTTCCTTAGCAGACATACATGTAGATATGCGATTAAACTCATTTGCATCAAGCGAGCAATAAAGAACATTCATAGCCTTAGCATTTAATTGAGCTAATTTCTTATCTTGCTCATCCCATTCAGATTCAGGTTTTGCAATATTGACATTTTCAATCATAAAAGTGGGTGTGTGAGGTCCATTAATTATGATTCCCCATAAATCATAATCTAGTGCTTGAATGAAGATTTTCATTCGTGCTTTCCAATATGTGTAGTTTGTTCCATTGAACAAAGATGGTCTATTAGTTGATTGACACTCAATCAACATGGAATTCATTGGGATTACTATTGATCTTTGGCTCCAAGCTAATCAAAGCTATAGAAATCAAGAGCACACTGCTCTGATACCACTTGTTGCCCAGATGTAGTAACCCAAGAGGGGGGTGAATTGGGTTATTTAAAAAATTTAATAGCTATGAAGATATATGTGCTTTCAACCTTAATTTTGATTTGCAGCGGTGAAGTGGGGTGCACATAATAATGTCAACAGAAAAGCAAGCAATCACAAACACACATAAGTTTATAGTGGTTCGGTGCCAAACTCAGCACCTACATCCACTCCCCAAAACCTTTGGGAATTCCACTAATCGTATCA
Organism: Calamus simplicifolius; assembly: GCA_900491605.1. Taxonomy (NCBI): domain Eukaryota; kingdom Viridiplantae; phylum Streptophyta; class Magnoliopsida; order Arecales; family Arecaceae; genus Calamus; species Calamus simplicifolius. The sequence continues at coordinate 171,410 of UESW01001408.1, forward strand.
CAATGATTACAACCTCTAGCCGAATCAGGCTAGCCTTCTTTTTTATACAGCACAAGGCAGCCAAAAAACCCCTAGCCAAACCAGGCTAGTCCTCTTGTTTCACGGCACAAGGAAGCCAAAAACCCCTAGCCAAACCTAGGCTAGTCCTCTTGTTTAAATGGCACAAGGAGGCCAAAAAAACCAGGGTTCACTAACCCTTTTACAAGATAATCAGAGTATGTAAAGGAGAAGCTCCTATAAAGAGCAAATATTCAGAATATACTTTACAACTTTTTGAAGCAATAAACTCAACAATAAATGAACTAGGTTGAAGCAGCTGAAGTCTTGAATGCTTGAAAAGCTTCAATGATTTGGACGACCTTTCGGAGCAAGGAATGGACTTAAATGCACAGCAATCACTCAACAAATATTCAATGAAGGCTCTTTTCTTGGATTTTTCTCTCTTTAAAATTTCTTTTTCAAAAATCGTCAAGGTGTGCTTCTAATCCCAGCTATTTATAACCATCTAACAAGAAAATATCTGTTAGATACATAATAAATAAATGGAAATAATAATGGGAAGAAAATATAACTGTTAAACATGTTTCCCTTAAGCATTGAATGCAGATCTTCATTTGAGGAAGGATAAGCACTGCAAAAATTCAAAAATTCAAAAGTTAAATATAGCTTGAAATAGCAATAGAGAGAGAGTAAGAGAGAAAGAACACTCTTAAGAGCTCAGGCGGCGGTTGACTGAAAAATAAATCCAAGTAGCTGAGGATATGAATGCCATCGTCCAAGAGTTAAGCAAGGGACCTCAGCTAGCTAATCAGTTAGCTAACCAGAGAGACCAAAGACAAATAAGACATCCACAGGTATCTCTTCAGTCAGCTAGAAGGTTGCTAGTGAGCTCTTCAGCTAACTCATAACAAAAAGCAACGGCCAGCAGGGTAAAAAGCTGAATACTTAGTTAACTAGGCAGCTAACTAAGCAACGGTCAGTTAGCTCTTTAGTTAACTATCAGGGAAAAAGCAAAGGCAGAGGAAAAGTTTCATGCATCCATAGTTAGCTCTCCAGCTAACTAAATTTGAATCCCTTTCGGCTGCAGGAGAAAAATAAAACAGTTAGTTAGCTAAATAGTTAACTGAATGAAACGTCAGCTAGCTAAAAGGTTTCTCAGCTAGCTCCGTAGATAGCTAAACAGTTAACTAAGCAAACGCCAGCTAGCTAAAATTTGAGGGTGTTCGGCCAATGCACTGTGACGAGTGAATTAGTTAGCTGAAGGAATTCCAGCTAGCTAACAAGCTAGCTCACCATTTAACTAAAAGAAAAGGACGTTCGGCCAGGCACCTGAGACAAATTTCTTAGTTAGCTGAAAGAGCTCCAGCTAGCTAACAAACTAACTCACCAGCTAGCTAAAAAAGGAGGACGTTCGGCCAGGCACCTGAGATGAGCATTTTAGTTAGCTGAAGAAACTGCAGCTAGCTAACAAGTTAGCTAAGCAGCTAGCTAAAATGCAAGATCATTCGGTCCAAACACTCTGAAAATTTTCCAGCTAGCTAAAAGTTGTGCCAGTTAGCTAAATAGAATAACAAGCTAGCTAACCAGTTAACTCCAAGGCTAATAATCATATTCAAAGCAAATTAAATGAAGTACTTTCTTACCAGTCAATTTTGCATAAAGATACTTACTTGCAAGGCGACCGAACTTCCCTGTATCAATCTTAGAATTGCTTAATTTGTTTTGTAATTATCAAAATCAATCTGGAGTCAACACATGCTTTCCACCTTGAGATCCTATGCATAAGAAAAGCAAGTTTTCCCTACACCAACGTCTCAGCTGACCACCCTGGCTGCACCTTGGCCCTTCGCCCAGTGGGGTATGGACATCCTGGGACCATTCCCTTCAGCTTCCGGTCAGCGCAAATTCCTACTGGTAGCCGTCAACCATTTCACCAAGTGGATCGAGGCCGAGGCACTCACCAAGATTACCGAGGGCAAGGTGAGATCCTTCTTTTGGAAATCTATAATATGCGGTTCGGGCTGCCGCATACTCTCATCACTGACAACGGCCGGCAGTTCGACAACACGGCCTTCCGAGAGTACTGCACCGGGATAGGCATTTATTAGCGGTTCACCTCTGTAGGGCATCCCCAATCAATGGTGCGGCCGAGGTGACCAACCGCATTATCCTTCAAGGACTTAAGGCCCGACTAGATGACTTCAAAGGACGATGGATGGAAGAACTCCCAGTGTGTTGTGGGCCTACCACACAATGCCGCGGACCCCCACTGGAGAGACTCCTTTTAGCCTGATCTTTGGGTCCAAAGCTATCATTCCCATGGAGATAGGTGTCTCGAGCCCCTGTACAGAGTTGTACAGCAAGGGGGACAATCCAAATCGGCTACGGGCCAACCTTGACCTAGTAGAAGAGCTATGGGACCGAGCGCGGCTCCAGATGGCGACCTTCCGTCAGTAGACGGCCAGATACTACAATGCTCGAGTAAGACCTAAGATGTTCCGTTCTGGAGACCTAGTCCTTCGATGAGCGAAATATCAAAGCCAACGGAAGAAGGCAAGTTAGCGCCAAGATGGGAAGGACCCTATCAAGTCACAAGGTGCTTCATCACGGAGCATACAAAGTTGAGGGGCTAGACGAGAAGCCTCTCCCCCGCACGTGGAACGCAGATAACCTACGACGGTATTATCAATAGTTTGTTAATTTTCTTAGCTTGAGCTAGCCTACCAAAGTACCATTCAAAATATTCTCAGTGACATGTTTTTGAGTGATCCTGCTTCTCCCTCGAAGCCCACCTTCGCGTCGGCACTCTAGGCCTAAGTCTCCCCTTGGCACTCTAAGCCTCGAAGCCCACCTCCGCATCGGCACTCTAAGCCTAGTCTCCCCTCAGCACTCTAAGCCTCAAAGCCCACCTCCACGTTGGCACTCTAAGCCCGAGTCTCCCCTCGGTACTCTAAGCCTCGAAGCCCACCTCCGCGTCGGCACTCCAAGCCCAAGTCTCCCCTCGGCACTCTAAGCCTCCAAGCCAGGCTCTGCATCGGCATTCCAAGCCCGAGTCTCCCCTTGCACTCCAAGCCCGAGTCTCCCCTCGACACTCTAAGCCTCCAAGCCCAGCTCCGCATCGGCATTTCAAGCCCGAGTCTCCCCTCGGCACTCTAAGCCCGAGTCTCCCTTGGCACTCTAAGCCTCCAAGCCTGGCTCCACGTCGGCACTCCAAGCCCGAGTCTCCCCTCGGCACTTTAAGCCCGAGTCTCCACTCAGCACTCTAAGCCTCCAAGCCCGGCTCCGCATCGGCATTCCAAGCCTGAGTCTCCCCTTGACACTCTAAGCCCGAGCCTCCCATCGGCGTACTAGCTCAACTCCGTGTCGGCACCTTAGCTCGACTCCGCATCGGCACCTTAGCTGACTTTACGTCGGCACCTTAGCTCAACTCCGCGTCCTTAGCTCAACTCTGTGTCGGCACCTTAGCTCGACTCTACGTCGGCACCTTAGCTCGACTCCGCGTTGGCATCCTAACTTGACTCCGCGTCGGCGTCTTAACTCGACTCGGCATTGGCACAAAAAAACTGACTCTGCATCGGTATTAGAAGTTTAACTCTTCAAAAGCCCCAACCCCTTGTCTGTGTTGGCCTAGCCGTGCCTTGGCACCACCCGACCTCTTGTCGATAGCCCCTTAATCGACTTCGCATCGGTGCTACCCTCCGGTGTCGATAACCTATGGCACGAGGTCATTTATCAAGACCACCAGGTCACACGAGTGTGGTTATTAGCTATGACTGCCTACGGCCTTGATAGCGGCCACTATGGCTTATTCATATCTGATCATTGATAATTGGTAATCATTGATAATTGGTTATGATGCAAATCAAAATGAGAATTGAGCAAGAAATTTTCATTGCTAAGGAAAGTTACAAAATTATCGATCAAATCAGACTTAATATAATATAAAGGAAACAAAAGAAACTAAGGTTGAGCTAGAGCTAGGTCATCATCTTCGGGAACTTCGTCCAACTCCAGCTCTTCAATTCCTTCGAGGCCATAGAGTCTGTGTATTTTCTCCTTGCAGTCTTGGAAGCCGCCATCATATGCAAATGCAGTTGTCTTGGCCAACTCCCTACTGAAGGCTTTGGACTTCCTAAAATCCTCTACGGCCTCGATGACTTTCTTCTCAGCCTCACAGCCTTCTCCTCAGCCTTGGTGGCCTTCTTCTCGGCCTCGTCAGCTTTCCTCTCAGCCTCGGTCACCGCCGCCTTCAGATGTGCTGCCTGGCATCTCGTTGGCGAGCGATTTCCTTGGCATTCTTGGCCCTCTCCTCGGGCACTTTGATCTCAATGGTGGCAAAGTGTAGCCAGTGCTGTAGCAAGTAAATTTCTTCTTCAGCAGCTTTTTGACTCTCTTCGGCCACCCTTTGTTTTTCCTCTGCCACCTGAGCATTGTCAAGCTCATTGGCCGCCTGGCACTGAGCCACTTCGAGCGCCTCCTCCACCTTCTCAGCCCGGGTCAGGATATGAAGTCGGGCAGCCTCAGCTTCGGCTTCAGCTTTTGCCATCTCCGCCCGGGCCTCCTCCAGGATTGCCTTAGCCCTCTCCGCTCTAGCCTGAATCTCTCGAATTTCCTCCATGGATTGATCGAGAGTGGCCTCGGCCGGGACCAAAGGCCCCTCATGGCAGTCATAGAATTCAATGCCTGATCGGATTGCTTAAGTTAGATAAAGAAACAGTCACAAAAGTTTTGACAATGGGACAATACTTACCCAAAGATGTGCCACGGACGTCTCTTGAAGAAAGTAGATATCCCTTGGTGTCGAAGGAACCCTTGTAGCTCGGGCACCGAAGCCTGGGCCAATGTCCGCTCTGCCCAACGGCTATGGCGTGTTAGAATTGATTGAAATGAGGGATCGATGCCATCCCCTTCCATCGGCCTCATGGCATAGGCGAGGACTTAGCCCCTGACTTTGCCTCCTCTGGCACCTTTACTGGTGGAGATGCCTCGGCCGCTACCCCTTTGGGAGATAAGGCGGCTCCTAGAGTCGGCCTTGTAGCTGAGTTGGCCGGTTCCGCTTCGGTGACCATGGGGCATGGTGACGGCTCTTTAGTCCCCTTCTTCGGAGATGTATCGATTACATCAATAGGAGACGGATGCGGCACTAGTAAAGGCAAATGAGGTAGATCTCTTTCCCCCACCTCATTCTGCCCTGATACTTCTCTAGCCTTGGCCCTTACCGCCTCTCTTCCTAGGGCTCTGCCGGCTTCGGCCCTTTTCACCTCGCTCCCATTAGAGGCCTCTATGACCTTTGCCTCTTCCTCAGTCTCGCCCCTTCTAAAGGCCTCTGCGGCCTCGGCCCTCCTGGCGGTCTTGGTGACGGCCCTCCTTGCGGCAGGGGCCCCATCCTCTTTGACCTTCCTTTTCCTTGTGGTAGCTTATCTTTTCTTGTGAAGTGATGGTGCCATTCCTATATCAAGGAAGAGAAAAGGTGTAAAAAAAAAGAGAAAAGGGAAGAGGGAGAAGGACAGAAAAAGCAAGGTGAGTAATCAGCCGCTCACCACTAGACGGAACAAGGCCGGCAAGATGGAGGTTCTCTTCAATTAAAAGTTGGTTGCACAAAGGGATGTCGGCAGTCAAAAGCTGCCCGAATGCCATTCGATCCCTTGGGAGTACAGAAGAGTCTCTATTGGCGTCGGTATTAGGTGTTCCCTAGATTACGCTCACCCCCTCAACATCAGCAAAAAAGAACCTATCTTTCCAACCTTTGATGGACGTGGGAAGATATAGTTTAAGGATCCTAGTGGGTCTAGGGGTAAAGGACCACCACCTCGCTTGCTTGCGAAGAGTGTAGAAGCTACGGAACAAAGAGATGCTAGCCTCTATACCCTAAAGGTGACAAAGTACCATGAAGCTGATGATAATTCGGATAGAATTTGGGACTAACTGGGCGGGTGCCAAGGAGTATCTGTCTAAGAGGTCGAGGATGAAAGGGTGAATGGATAATCGAAGCCCCGCCTTAAAGAAAGCTCCGTACAAGGCAACCCTCCTGGAACAGGAAGAAATTACCTTGTCGTTAGGAGTAGGGCAGGACTGACGAATGTTAGGAGGAAAACTATACTTGGTTCTAAGGTTCATGATGTCTTGGGCCGACATGGTGGAGGCGATCCATTTGAGGGACTCCTTGGCAGCAGTGGATGGACCAGCAACGATCGGACGGCGCTGGGGTGGGGCCTGTCCGGTGGCCGGATGAATCCTAGCCGTGGGTCGTCGGTCGCTCGCCGCTATTCCAACGGAGCGCGGTCGGAGGATGAAGAGGACCAGCTAAGCTCTGGGGAGGGGGAAGGCTGTGAAGGAACAGGTGAACAATCCCCAAAGTTAGAAAGATAACAGGAAGGTAAAGAAGCCATGAGGACTAACCTGAAGAACTTGAACCAAGATGGAAGAAGAGATCTCAGGAGATAAATAGAAATAAGAGATGAACGGGCGCTTGCAGATTCAAGGTAATAGATTGTAACACAAGAAAAGGTGAAAAGTATAGGATAGGAACGATTTCCCCTTTTTATACCCCCGTTTCAAATCATCCCGCCGATGTTCGGTTTGGCCATGTGCTCGCTTTCTATTGGAAGCCGCTCCGGCAACCACTCAGCGCGAGAAACACAAAAAGCACTGCCAATAATGAGGTAGTGGTACCTCACCGCAATGATGACGCCTACCTTTTTACAACTCCCCGCTTGAGGAAAATATTACCCAATCCCAACAGCCTAAACAGATGAAATGATGGCACAGAGATCAGCCACCTAGAGGATATTAATACCCCTTTCGTTGGCAACTATATGCCCACCCATCTCAGGGGTGGGGGGGCATCTGATATGGCTGATCACATCCTCTGGCGGCAACATAACATCTTGCGTGATTCCCGGAGCCGAATGAGCTAATAGCTCATTTCTAGCATCGGCATCCTTGCTTCGGCCCCTGGCTTCGGCCTCGGCCTCTAGCTTCGGCCTCTAGCTTCGGCCCTTGGCTTCGGTCCCGACCTCTAGCTTTGGCCCTTGGCTTCGGCCTCGGCCTATGACTTCGGCCTTAATATTGCACATTTTCTAGATAACGGAGCTGGTCTCGAATACCAGACCCAGAGATCTGAGGCACTAACCACCGCATATCTTGCTCATCTGTTTTACCGAGATCACGGGCAACTATCAACACACCCTGTAGTTGCCGATGTACGTGGCACCCATTCAGCAACGACTCACCTGCCCACTGTTCACAGAGCTCATCCTAACGAAACAGATACCACGGTTACAATGGAACGAGGTAAATTTGACCCCCATAATAGGTACATAAGAACTCCTAACTTGCAACGAGGGGGGGGATCTCTCTACTCTAACTGTAAAAAAAAAAGACTCCTGTTCTACAACTCACTAACTTGAGCGTCGAAGGGTCCCCGCCGGAATCACCGGCCCGGGACTTCTTGTAGGTTCTTGGAGGAAGAAGGTGACCTTTTCACCTCCTCGGAGGCCCCCGAAGATCTCAGCATATCCGGTGCTCATCACAAGTGGTTTGTCGTGCACTTGCAAGAACCCCGAGCAAAAAACAAGGGGAAACGACCGTGAAGAAAAAGAAGAGGAAAAGACTCGCCCTTCCTCGTAACGGCAAAGGAAATAGAGGAAAGGTATCGCCTTTTCCTTCATTTGATGTTTATTCTCCTGCTCCTCCCCGCCTTTCCTCTTCCCCTTGATTTAGAGGTGATGAAATCTTTGTTCTTGCTCTGCTAAAAATTGATTGCCATCAAATAAATTAGGAAGAAAGAAATGTTTTTTATTTATTATTATTATTTAAAAATATATTGCCAATGCTTTAGAGTGTCAGCAAGAGAAAAATTTCAAAAAAGCATGGGACAATTGATCTTGCCGATGCTTTAAAGCGTTGTCTAGATCAAATTGTCTCGACGCTTTGCCGACGCTTTCAAAAAGCATTGGCAAAGCACGTCTCCACTTTCCACCCTCAGTTTCCCAATAATGTAAAAGCATCGGGATAATATTTTTCGATACTTTTAAGCATCGACAAACAATATTTTTAGCATTGGGATAGCGAAAATTTGTTATAGTAAACATAAAGATGAATTGAATGAATCAAATTAAATTAAAAAAAATAAAAGAGGCAACCCATACGAGCGCTAATGGCTGAACAATTCTCATGACTTTTGCGAGCGACGCACACCATAACGTCAATACCAGCTGACATGGTGGAACCCAGCACCAGTTTCTTTTAGCTCGAGAGAAAACCACAGCACCAACAGATTCCATTTCCTAGGCCCATGGCGACAACAAACCCTTGAGGAACCGACATGTGTAATGTCGTTGACCCAAAGGATACTAGGTACCGTAGCTGGATCTAGACGTTGGTTTCTAGAGAAACGACATCAAGACCATCGCCGTGCATTTTATCGGGTCATAATATTGCATGTTCTAATATAATAACACTCGTTATATTACATTAATAATGCAACTTCACATGAAATGAGCAGGGGATAAGCATAAAAAGGGCTTCGTTAGGAGACACTGGCGTGGGCCTACCTCAGTGTGGTCATCTCCCAGAGACAACATACGAAGAGCCGGGCCATTCCGGACCCCATTCCTGACCTCAAAGGCTAGTGCACCATGTGCACACTACTACAGAAATTTAATTAGACTACGTCTAAAAAATGTAGTCTTTATATATAGACTACGGTTAAAAGTATTTTAAAAAATGCATTCTTTTTGAGTGTAGTCAAAAAATATGAGCGTAGTTAAAAGTCTCTGGTTTAGACTACGTTTTTTGATGTAGTTAAAAGTAAAAAAAAACGTAGTCTTTAAATACATTTAGACTACATTTTTATCCAAAATTATAGTTAAAAGTTAAAAAAACGTAATCTTTAAATACATTTAGACTACATTTTATTAGAAATTGTAGTTAAAAGTCAAAAAAATGTAGTCTTTAAATACATTTAGACTACATTTTTATCAAAAATTGTAGTTAAAGGTCAAAAAATAATAGTCTTTAAATACATTTAGACTATGTTTTTATCAGAAACTATAGTTAAAGGTAAAAAAATGAAGTCTTTAAATGCATTTAGACTATGTTTTTATTAGAAACTGTAGTTAAAAGGCAAAAAAATGAAGTCTTCAAATACATTTAGACTACTTTTTCATCAGAAAATGTAGTCTATTATGTACATTTAACTACGTTTTGATATTGAAAATGTAGTCTAATATCCAATCCTGTCATACAAATATATACTTTCAATTCTAAAAAATTCTAAAAATATTGAATTGAAATATCCAATATTGTCATATAAATATCCAATACTGTCATCATACAAATATATTCCAAAAAATCTCAAATACATTGAATTAAAATATCCAATTTTTTCAATATTTCTTCGATTCTAAATCTCAAATACGTTTAGTGCCAATTTTCTTCAAACGAAACCTTGCAAATACTCGCCCCATTCTCCACGCATAATGTCGATCTCTTCTTTTTTATAAGTTTTCATCTCAGCAAACTGCATATATACACATAAGTTACTCAGAAAAGAGCACTAAATGACACATGACACAAAAATCTAAAACCATAAAAAGTTCTACTTATATATATATAAATCATGTACGCTATAATAACCTACCTTTTCATCAATTGAAATGATATGATTCTCAATGATCTCCTTCATAATCATGATGACATAATAGCTACATTCAATACCTGATAGTTGCTTAGAACACTTGAAAGATGAATTTAAAAGTTTTTATAAGACTTAAACAAATAAGATCTAATTTTATAAATTATAAAAAAAGAATGTGCAAGTCAATATACCTTAACTGACTCCCAAGTAAGTGTTTCTCTTGCAACTCGTTCAGCTGTAGCGTTGTATATTTTGAGTGCACTGATATAGTAAAGTATAATAATAGTGTGAGACTCAAATGATATAATCCAGACAAATTACTATAAAATTAAAAAGAAATAAATACTTATGTATTAATAACACCTTTCAATTCTTTTCCAATTGAACATCCAATAGAATCACAAAAATACACTTTGTCCCCATGAGGGTCAATAACCACCAAGGACCAGAGTTATCCCTTCATAAACATAATAACAATAATTAACATAATATCAAAAGTATCAATTTTCATTAAAAACCCACTTATCCAGAGTTATAAGGAGCTAGAAACAATTGATCTATATTACAATGCTCTAATCTTTTAGCAATAAAATCTGATCGATATTTGATGAGTACCATACATTCTTCTAAACCTGGGTATGGGGGGAAAATACCACAGAACTTTTGCCGGCATGCCTACTTTTGGAAGATTGGATCCTTTAGGAATCTTCCATCTTGATTCAGAATAATTTGGATATACATCAACATCCTTGTTTGCATTTCTATACAAAATGCAATCATTTGGACATGCGTGTATCTTTTCATATTGCATTCCTAAGGCGCACAATGTCTTTGTTGCTTCATATATTGATGTTGGCATCAAATTTTATTTTGAAAGCACATCACCCCAAAAGCTTAATAGCTCATTGAAACTTGCATCACTCCACCCATATTTTGTTTTAAAGTTGTATAATCGTACCAAAATAGAAAGCTTAGTGAACCCACTACAACCAGTGTATAAAGGGAACTCAGCATCATCCAACAAGTCAACGAATTTCTTTGAATTACATTCAAATAGATCTCTGGCTGCTTCAACCATTTCCACAGTATCAATATCATCACTGAATTGAAGACAACATTCTTCAGCATCTAAGGTACACTTATCTTCCTTAACATTACATATGTTTTTGCAATGCCATATCCATACGTCATAACTTGACTCGATACCATTACAAAAAAGATGATCTTTAACCACTGTGATATCATGAACTTTCATATTCCCACATTTTATGCATGGACAGTGTATGGAACTAAGGTTAACTAAATTTCTTTTAACATGATTCAAAAAAACTTTGACACCATCCTCATATCTTTTTGTACGTCTATCAGCAGAGTACCATTTTAAATTCAAAAAATACTAGTAACTACTTAATTAAATCAAACTTAATTAAATCAACAAATATAATTAATTTTATCTAACAAACTAATAAATTTGAAAGATGACAAGTAAATTAAAAAGATAAATAATACCTTACAGTGGTTCAGCTTTCTTTACTTTGTCATCAATCTCTTTTGACCTACTTTTCATGCTTGATGAATCCACCATCTATGTTCCTAAAATGAAAAAGATATTATGTTCAAAAACATATAAACTATCTTTATTTTTTTAAAAAAAAGAAAAATCAACAATCATGTTATTTTCAAAAAAAAAAGAAAAGAAAAGAAAAGAAAATTTGGACTCAATGGGCCGGATCGAGCCCAGGCCCAGCCCCAAATTCACGGTATACAACTTTTTTTATTTTTTAAATGTTAGATTGGATTGGATTGGATTGAATTGATTTTAATTCAATCAAATTTAGCGATCTAAACGTGGCCTTAAAGACAATGTAACTTTTGGGGACTTGACTTGAGGACTTGACTGCAAAGCATAAGAATCATGTGACTCTTTGTATTATAAAATTAACTTGAGGACTTGACTACAAAGCATCATGCAATTTGATTATTTTTATTTTCTTATGCAATTTTATTTGCTTATGCAATTTGGTCTTTATTTTCTTATGCAATTTTGTTTCTTATGGATGATAAAACTTAAATTGTTTAGCTTGAATGACTTAGTATTATGATGAAATTTTGATGTAGTTAAGCATTATGCTAAAAATGCCGAGCCCGAGCCAAATGCGGGAGCCGGTTTGGCTCCCGTTCCTATGAGCGGCGACACGGCCATCCTCCTCCGGTCGAACGAACCCCACTGGACGCTGCATGAATGCCGGTGGGGGCTGCTGCCCATGGTTATATACTTTAGGCTATGACATTAGGACTTCTGGATACCTACAGCATCAATTTCCACCATCAAATCTCTACAATTGAAATGATAAAGTATTCCCTAATTGCTACCCAAATCTATTCATGGGCTCAACTTTGGGCTTGAATATTTTCCTGAACAACAGTCCAAATGAAAAAATAAAAATACCCCCAAAAACTAGGATCAACGCTAATCCGGGCCCTATATTTCTTTTTCTGACCATGGCCTATTATAGGGCTCAAAAACTCAGCCAACTAGGCTCACAGACCGGCCCAACCCGGCCCAAATAGCCCAAACAGGGCTCCCCTGTTTTCCCTCTCCCCTGGTCACCCGAACCAGGGGAGAACCATGCCAGCGACCAGGGCTACCACCGACCAATTCCTGGATAGACCGGCCATCGGTGATCGGTTCAGGGCTGGCTGCCGATGCGGCCTCGCCCTCTCTCTCCCTCTTTCTCTATCTTTCTCTCTCTTTACCTTATGCGGCTCCTCACTTAGCCGATGGCACGGCCGGTCAAACCCTTACTGAACGTTCGCTCGGCACCGGTGGGGGTCATCGTCAAGCCTCAGGCCTGACGAGGCAGCGAGCACGCCGCCGGGCCTGAACCAACGCGGGAGCCAGTTTGGCTCCCGCACAGGAGAAGGGCCACCGCGGCCCTCTCCTCCGCTCTCCCTCGGATGTCGGTGGGGCTGCTGGCCGCGACTCAGTTCCGGCGGGCACGCCGCCGAGCCTAAGCCAAACCCCACACTAGCACCCCTCTTGCCCTCTCTCTCTCTCTCTTCGATCATTAGATTAAAAAAAATTACCTGCAGTTGAATCTCAGCCTGGTGAAGACAAAACCCTAATCCTGCCTGGTGATGGAGTCCTTGTAAACGTAATCTTGAACGATGGTGGTGGAGTCTCCTCAACCTTAATCCTACATGGTGGGCAATGGAGTTTCCACAAACGAAACCCTAGAACAAAACTGCGGATGGAAGAAAGAAATTTGATTTTGTATATTGCGTGGGTTTCATTTGGGAAAAGGGGGGAAGTGAATTAGGAAGAGAAAAATTATATTAGACTACGTCTTAATTAAAATTATATTAGACTACATCTTAATTAAAAATGTAGTCTTTTATATTATAAAATATTAAAAATGTAGTCTTTTATATTATCAGATAATATAAGATTACATCTTAATTAAAAATATAGTCTTTTATATTATAAGATATTAAAAATGTAGTCTTTTTATATTATTAGATAATATAAGACTACGTCTTAATTAAAAATGTAGTCTAAAATATATTATCAGATAATATAAGACTACGTCTTATTTAAAAACGTAGTCTTTTTATACTATCATATAATATAAGACTACATCTTAATTAAAAACGTAGTCTTTTTATATATAAGACTACATCTTATTTAAAAATGTAGTCTTTTTATATGATCAGATAATATAAGACTACGTTTTAAATAAAAGATGTAGTCTTTTAATTTATGAAAATATAAGACTATGTTTTTTACGAAAAACGTAGTCTTTTTCCTAAAACCTACTGTAGTCTATTTAACTTTTTGTAGTAGTAGCACCTCTATATCATTTGCACTCATGAAAGGAGCCTATAAATGGCCAGTTGAGAGATTGCCTGTTAACTCATTCACTCGTCCATTCTCCTCCTTCAACATACATCGATCGATATCGCAGGAAATGGCAGGGTTGTGCGGCCAAACACCGAGCATTTGGCACCTTAGCCACCTGAACCATAACTTCGGTGGTAGGTCTCTTGTGATCAAAGATATTGGGATGGCCTGCCGGAGACTTGGTTGCTTCCAGGTTAGTTGGCTATACGAGCTTGCAATTCATTTGTTTTTGACTGCTTGCATGAATGCTCTGCTATTAGTTAACAGACAAAAGAAGATGTAGACAAAGTTTCATTTCTTAGTTTCATTCCCAAAGTCTCCTTGGAAAAATATCCAACGAGACATCGTGTGATGCTGTAAAAGAACATATCTGATGGCTTGTAAGTACGCTTTTTGTTTGGCATACACCCATCTGATCCTCTCTCTTAGGACACAATAAATGAACTGAAAAAAAAGACCTGCAAACAACCTGGAGGTTAAACTTTCTAGTAACAAAGAAGATGTGCGCAGGTCACGTTAGTTGGACCCAAACCAAACCTGTGCATGAAACAAGGGCTCCTCATAACCTATACTCAAAGTACAAAGATCCCGTATATGGACTTGGTCTGGTGTGCTGGGTCTATGGCCCTGTTTGCAGTAATTAGTCAGGTTAGGCAACATTGACCAAGTCCATTTATCAGTTCTATTGCTTAGCCATACTATACTCTGATAGAATTTGTGAAAACCAAATACAAATCCATTGCCCCAAAATCGTTATGTCAATAATATCGAAACACAATATATAATTGAGAAAGTGTGGAATTTGTACCTTGTTCTGCCATTATTAAAAATGAAGAATACTGTAACCGAATGCTATAGCGTTGTCGGCTGATTTTGGTTGGAGATGGTGCTTCTAGTTTGTTAACACAATTGCAGAAGATTTTCTGATAAAGATGGGAGTTATCAAAAATGCTTAAATAGGAAAACTTATCCTTTCGTAAGCACCTTTCCGAAGAGACGGAACCTTATCGATTTCCGAATAAGCATCTCTTTACTCAAAAGATACCCATAACCTTTTCGAAGAGACGTTTCCAATAAATTGTGTTCAAACTAGGGACCATAACCATTTGACTTTATGTAATCATGTTTCTATTCAGCACATTATAAAATTAGAGTCATGTTATGGGTATCTACACGTTGTGTTCCATATCAAAAAAATTAATCCTTAATGTCCAATTAACTTTATTAGATCACCTATTATTGGACTAACATTATGACAATTAAATATACACATTTACATATGTTGGTCCACATGAGTATTTTCCAACAATTTCCACTTGGACCTCATATGTAACCAGATAAATGTGCACTACCTTATGAGCACTCAAAACCTTTGTTATCATAACTTAAAGATTTCGAACAATTTGGTCCATTGATTGCACTAGTGTAGGATCAAAGCAGCCTTTGCTCACATTGGTAGTAGCTGGACCATCAATGGTCACATACACTATTACAACCAAATGACATATATCAAATATGGTTGTGTAGCATGAAAATTACATGTAATGTGATCTGAACATGCCTATTTTCAACTGATCCTTTTCTTTAGCGAGATCAAACTTTATTCCATATGAATTAATGTAAATAAAATACTGAAATCTTTATTTCTGCAGAAACTGTCATACAAAATACAGACTCCCACTAAACCAAAACATCATTAAATAATACAACACCCATTTGATTAATATACTTATGAAAGACCTTGGGTGTAAATCCTTTAGTTAGTGGGTCGGCCAACATAAAATCTATACCTATATGCTCTATACATATTTGTTTACTCTGAACTCTTTCTTTTACAACAAGAAATTTAATGTCTATATGCTTTGACTTAGATGAACTTCTATTGTTATTAGAATACATTACTGCTGAGTTATTGTCACAATATATCTTGAGTGGCCTTTCAATACTTTCAACTATACGCAGCCCCATGACAAAGTTTTGCAGCCATATCCCATAGTTGGATGCCTCATAACAAGCTATAAACTCTACTACCATGGTTGAAGAGGCTATGATTGTCTGCATAGCACTTTTCTAGGAAATAGCCCCTCTAGCCAACATATATATAGCCTGAAGTGGATCGTTTGCTATCTTGGAATCCAGCAAAATCTGAGTTAGAGTACCCGATGATCTCTAAACTATCCGACCTCCTATATGTGAGCATGTAGTTTTTTGTTTTCTATAAGTAGCGCATAACCCTCTTGGCTGCTTTCCAATGATCCATTCTAGGGTTGCTCACATATATGCCTAACTCATATATCTGCCTAACATCCCAACAATAAAAGCCAAATCGAGATGAGTGCAAACTTGAGCATACATCAAACTTCCTAATGCTGATGCATAGGGATATTTCTTCATTTCCTGAACTTCAATGTCATTCTTAGGATACTTTGAGACTAAACTTTTCTCCTTTAGCTATCGGAGTTTCCAAAGGTTTACTATTTTGCATGCCGAATCTTTTGAGAACTTTATCAATATAGTTCTTTTGTGATAACCCAAAGACACCTCAAGAACGATCTTGATGTATCTGTATACCTAACACAAAAGTTGCTTCACCAAGATCTTTCATCACAAACTTGTTTGACAGAAATCTCTTGGTTTCATGTAATAAGACTATATCGTTACTCGCAAGTAAAATGTCATCGACATACAGTACAAAGAAAATAAATTTACTCCCTCTGAACTTATGGTATATACAATCATCAACCACATTCTTCTCAAAATCAAATGAGAGTACTACTTGGTAAAATTTGTAATACCATTGTTAGGATGCTTGTTTGAGCCCGCATATGGATTTCTTAAGTTTGCAAACCATTTTCTTTGGGTCTATGGCCCTGTTTGCAGTAATTAGTCAGGTTAGGCAACATTGACCAAGTCCATTTATCAGTTCTATTGCTAAGCCATACTATACTTAATTTAAACCTCTTCTTGCAAGAAAGAAGAGCTAAGACACAAGATTAAACAAGTCTAGAAATTGTTAGAAAAAACAAGCAAGAAAATTATATTAAGATATTAAATTATACCCACTCAAACAGAGAATGAGATAGTATCAATTTACACTGTTATGACTTCAAATATGGAAGCTACACACCAAATTCATACATCATACCCCTCCCCAACCTTTTCAACTAAAAACAGAGTCAATGACAACTCAAAATAGTAACACTATTGGCAGTAAACATAATCGGCCAGAAAACTATCTTCATCATGCTTTTCATAAAATATAATTCTTTTTCATGGATAAAAGACCATGATATACATTAATGGGCTGTGGAAATAGCTTTCATTTGATAATTTAATCAAGTTGCATAAGCCCTGAATCCAAACATGACCTAAACTGGAAAGCAGGTGATAATTACAAGCTTGATCCTGACTCTGGTTCCAGATTGATTAGAGATAATTTTAAGTACTAATATACTGAGTTTAGAGTTGCTGAACCTTTCACAACAAATACTGGATAGCCTTAGGAGCATGCCGGCACTATTCATACATAACACTAGGAGTCTACTAACACTGTTTCTAAACAAGCTTTTAACTATATGGCTTACCAGAACAATAAGCAAATAAAGATCAGACCAATTAGAAAGTCTGGGCAACCTTTCCGTGTCAATGATAGCCTTTCAAGGGGCATCATAATCAGGAGTGGAAAATTTATCTGTGGCTTCCTGGCTTACCTCAAGGTTCAACAACATCTGAGATAAGGCTGATGGAGCCACATGGATAATCACGGTGAAATCAACCAAGTGGTGCGGGCGCGTCTGCCCCAGCTCCTCCGCATCGGCCTTGTGCGGCCCCAGTGGCCCTCTACGGCCCTGGTCTCTCTGAGTCAGCCAAAGCGGCCCCGACTTCTTCAAGTTAGCCTCGCATCTGCCTTGGCTCCTTTGTGTCGGACCTCCGCAGCCCTCTATGGCCCCGGCCTCTCTGAGTCGGCTGGGACGGCCCCGATCTCTCCTAGTCTGCCATGGTGGCCCTGACTTCTCCAAGTCGATCCACCAACTTTCTGACCTGCACAACCTGACACAGCCAGGCCCACCTACAGCTTGGCCATGCCATTGATGGGACCAGGCCCACCTATAAATTGGCCCTGCCGACCGATGAGATATGGCCCACCAACCGCTAGCTCCCCCCTCTTTGATGGGATAAAGCTTACCAACCAACCCAAATTCACATAACTTCCATGTGTCGCGCAGACATTCCTCTCTCATGGGACTTCACGTGACTAAATCCCATTCAAATGTCAAATGCCTATAAAAGGATAAGTCAACTCGAGGCCCAGGTATGTGAACACAAGAGCTCATCAACCCTAAAATCTCAGGTATGTGAACACAAGAGCTCATCTTCCCAACATCTAAGTTCGGTAATCGGGCGTCATCAGATTGGCGCGCCAGGAAGGAGGGAAGCATGGAGAAGGAAGACGAACCCTATAGCATCCACTCGTGAACATTCTCCTCTCTATCCATTGAGCAATGGTGGTGACACGGGCTCAAGATGCCTCCTCTAGCTATCCTAGGAGGCATTCCTCACCAGCTAGGCAACAGGAAGTCAACCTTCCTACCACCGACTCTCCAGTCGTTCGCCCACCACCAGATGCTGCTGCTCTAGCTAATCAGCTGGCGGCACTTGCTCAACAAGTTCAAGTCCTCACTGCTATGGTCCATGGGCTCCAGGAGCAATAGTCCGTGGCCACCCAACACCAAACTGCTCCCCCGCCTGCTAGCGAGCAGTCTGCGAGGGGAAGATCCCCCAGTGAGAGGCTGGCCATCGTCGAGCCTCTCCTAGGAGACCTCATCGGGAGCCCCTTAAGAGGCCACGTTCTCCTGACCATGACCCAAGCAAGTTCTCCCTGGAGCCTTGGCACCAGGAGGAACCAAAGCGAAGGTCACACCTCCCGCATTCTTCTCCATCCTATTATTCATCATCCTCCGAGCCATCCAGGAGGGTGCCAGCAATCAACCGCCAGACAGAGGAACGCCCGGATGAGTACCATCGATGGCTGGATGAACTCACCAGAAAAATTAACAACCATTCGGAGGAGGAATATGACACCCATCCGCTCTACACCCACTAAATATTGAAGTAACCCGTACCCTCCAGATTTTGCCTTCCTCAACTGGATTCGTATGACGGTACAACATATCCCCTTGACCTTTTCGAAAGCTACAAAGCACTCATGCAAGTCCAGGGGGCTACGGACACCCTCTTGTGTAAGGCTTTCCCTGCCACCCTACGGAAAGCCACCCATGCCTGGCACTCCCGTCTATTCCCTCACAGCATCGATTCCTTTTGGGAGCTGGAAAGGGCATTCTTGGCACACTTCGATGCTTCTTGGAGGATCCCAAGGGTTGCAGATAGCCTCTTCTCCATATGCCAAAAGGAAGGAGAGTTACTTTAGGACTTTGTAGCCCGATTCAAGACCGCCGCTCTCGAAGTCTACCACCTGGATGATGCGGTGGCGATGTTGGCATTGAAGCGGGGGCTCCTCCCTTCTCGCTTCACCTTCTCCTTGGACAAGAAGCCTCCCAGCTCCTACTCTGACCTCCTTCTCCAGGCACAGAGTACATCCATGCAGACGAGGCTGACCTCACCCATTGGGAGTCTGTGAGAGGATCCAACCAAAAACCTACCCCTCCTGAGCCGAGCGGACCCCCTTGCCCCCGGAAGCTTGAGCCGCCCCGTTGATTAGATAATAGGCGTCGAAGCATCGCCCCTCTGGAAAGCGAGCTCACGCCTCTCCTCATCCCTCGCTCTCATATCCTCATGGAGATTGAGGGCGAGCCCTACCTCTAACGGCCTCCTCCCATGAAAAAGGGCCTTTCCCGTGATAAAAGCCGCTATTGCCATTTCCACCAGGACTACGGTCATGATACCGATAACTACTATAGCCTAAAGTGCACCATCGAGAAGCTCATCCAGCGGGGCTACCTCGGAAAGTATGTCCAGAAGGCACCCCCGCTAGTGCCGGCTTTCATGGGACCTCTGCCTTCTCAGGCTGCTATCGACAACACCCCGATGGAGCGAATGGTAGGAATGGTATCCTGGGGGGCAGCCCCTTCATCCAAGCGACCAAGGGGGGGAAGCACCAAATAATGTAATTCCTGGGGTGGGCCAACAGTTGTAGAAAATGTAAACAATGAAGGCATCGTCGTCTCGATGACGATCACCAAGCACCCTATAAAGAGGATCTTAGTTGATAGTGGTAGCTCAGCTGACGTCCTTACTTACGATGCATTTGTTAGGATGGGCTTGTCTGTTGATTCTCTCTAACCCGTAGCGGCTCCTCTAGTTGGATTCACCGAAGACTCGGTGAGGGTCGAAGGTGAAATCTCCTTACCGGTGACGGCCGGAACGCTGCCATGCCAAAGCACGGTTATCATTAAGTTCCTAGTCGTGCGAGTCCCCTTGGCATATAATGCCATCCTTGGACGACTGAGCCTCAACCTTCTGGATGCGGTCATCTCCACTAGGCGACTGATCGTGCAGTTCCCCACCAGTAGTGGGGTCGGTGAGATGTAGGGTGAGGTCAGCCCAGTCCTGCCCTACTACCATGTGGTGTCGAGCCCTCAGGAGGTTGAGCCAGCTTCAAAAGTGCCTAACCTAGGGAGTCTAGCAAAGGAGGATAGCCGGCCGAGCGGCTCTTGACATTTCCACTAGGAGATGACCCAGTGAGATGGTGCACATCGGCGAGCTTCTCCCTCCAGAGGACCGCGACCACCTTTTAACCTTCCTGTGAGCCAACTCAAATATATTTGCCTAGTTGGCATCCGACTGTCCAACATCCCTTCGAAGGTAATCACCCATAAACTCAACATCGATCCAAAGCACCGACCGATTCACCAAAGGAAGAGAAGCTTTGCTCCTAAACGGCAGAAAGCCATCGATGAGGAGGTCAACAAGCTACTTGGTGCCGATCACATCCGAGAAGCACATCACCTTAGCTGGCTAGCCAACATGGTCATGGTTTGAAAAGCAAATGGGAGCTGGAGGATCTACATCAACTTCACTGACCTCAACAAGGCGTGCCCAAAAGACAGCTTTCCTCTGCCCCGGATCGACTAGCTGGTGGACTCTATTTCTGGCCATGAGCTTCTCAACTTCATGGATGCTTTCTCTGGGTATAACCAAATAATGATGGACCCAAGCGATGAGGAGCACACCTCTTTTATGACGGAGAACGGAATTTATTGCTACAAGGTAATGCCTTTCGGCCTTAAGAACACGGGGGCGACCTATCAAAGGTTGATGAACAAAGTCTTCCAAAATCAACTGGGCCGGAACATGGAAGTCTATGTGGACGATATGCTGACAAAGAGTGCCTGTGCCTCTGACCATGTTTCCGATCTGGAGGAGACTTTCAATAACCTCCGCCGCTTTCAAGTTAAGCTAAACCCAAAGAAGTGTGCCTTCGACGTTACGGCAGACAAGTTCTTAAGCTTCATAGTGACCCAGCTAAGGATCGAGGTGAACCTGGAGAAGATTAATGCCATCCTCGACTTGAGGCCATCGACTAGAAAGAAGGAGGTGCAGCGGCTCACAGGAAGGGTGGTGGCCCTAAGTCATTTCCTTTCCAAATCAGCCGAGAGGTGCGTACCCTTCTTCAAAGCCCTGCGGAAGGTCAATAGTTTCGAGTGGACAAACGACTGTCAAAAGGCCTTTGAGGGATTGAAGGCATTCCTGTCCTCCCCGCCGCTCCTATCGAAGCTGAAGGATGGGAAGAGTCATTTCCTTTATCTCGCTGCCTCTTCAGAAGCTGTCAGCTCCATTTTGGTGCATCTTGACGCCGACAGAACCCATAACCCTATCTATTATATAAGCAAAGTGCTCCATGATGCGAAAGTCAGGTACTCCAAGATAGAAAAGATCATCTTCTGTTGGCCCAGATGGCAACCCAAGAGGGGGGGTGAATTGGGTTCTTTAAGAATTTTAACTCTTTGAAAATATTTAGATTGATATGGAGATGCTCAAATGAACAAAATTAATTAAAGCTAAGCACAAATAAGATTGATAGAGAGAGAGAGAGATAAATGCACGGCAAACACAATGATTTTATAGTGGTTCGGTGTATCCAATACCTACATCCACTCCCAAGCAACACATGGGTCTACACTATAATCCCACCGATTACAGTCGAGTTGTTTTACAAGCTCACAACTCTAACTTATTGTTTTACCTACGATCACAACGAAACCAGCTGGTTTTTCCGGGCTCACCAATATAAAACCCAAACCACAAGCTAACCTTAGCTTATCTCGAGGTATACTACCTCCACTAATTCAATCCCCTGATTGAATTAGTAAACAACAATTTGAAAATGAAGTTTACAATACAAGACAGCTCCTCAAATGAGCAAATATTTAATTTAAATAAATAAGAAAGAAAGGCCTATTTGAAGCGATTTGAATGCAAGCTTTTCTTCTTTTTCCTATTCTCTCTTGAATGGTTGAATCAAGCTCCAGCTCTGATTCTTCACAGAAGGTTGTTGTAGAGAAGTTGAGGAAAAAGGGGCTTTGAGCTTCTTCTTTCTTTCTTTGTGAATCCTCCGAAAATGATCTTTGAAAGCTTTTGATTTCTTTTGAATCTCTCTCTTAAAGTTAGATGTGGATTCAGAGATTTCTCTTTAAAATATCTCTCTCTTTTTCTCTTGATTTTTTCGATTTTGCTATATCTCTTTTCAAACGGATGGTTCCCCCTTTTTATAGATCTCTTAATCCAAGATTAGGTGAGAAAAATAGCTATTACAGAGTAGTTGGATTGCTTCTACATACAAAAAAATAGCCGTTAGAGATTAGGTGAAAAAATATTACCGTTGGAGTTCATTCTGACATTTAAAAATCCATTCCTAACATGTTGGAGTTGGCTCCAACTTTGCAGGTGTCGGCTCCAACTCGGGTTTCTAAAAATAGTAAATAAAAAGTTAGTTGGGGAGTCGACTCCAAAAAAGTGATGTGTCAGCTCACCGTATATAGGTGTCGGCTCCCGACACCGAGGGTGTCGACTCCGCCGATGTCCAAAAAATACGCTCTCTGTTCTCAGGTTAATGTCCAAAAAAGGCAGACTTTCCCTACAATATTCACAAAAATCGTAGGGAAAGACTCTAGACCTTTCTTTCTAATAATTTTTTTCTTTTAAACCTTTCCCCAAAAAAATTATAAGGAAAGTCTTTGTTTACCAAACTCTGGTGCACAAAGCGTGCACAGAGCATGCGCATTGGCCGCGTGCCTGTGCGAGCTGCATGTGGGGCGCGTCGTGGCCCAATGGGCCTTGGCACTGCGCTCGCATGGGTGCATGGCCAATGGTCACGCCCGATGCACGCTTTGTGCACCAGAGTCTGGTGCACAAAGACTTTTCACTATTAGAAAAGTGTGATTTACCGAGGAAGTTTACCAAGTGCAAAAATCCATAGTAATTCTTAGGGATTTTTTGATAAAAAATATAAACTATAAAATTTTTGATAAAAAATATTTTGCAAGGAATTTTTGAGGAATCTTTTAACATAAATGGGTTCTTTGTAAAAAAAATTGATAATTTTTAAAAATATTATTAAAAAATTCTTAGAACTGATTGTTGCTGTTTGATTTTGCATTCATCCGTCCTCCATGGATCCATGGATTTATCCATGTATGTCTACTAAAAATAATACAATAGGATGGAAGCAAATCTTAATGTACCATGGCACGTGCGCTCGCATGGGCGCGTAGCCAATGGCCGCGCCCGATGCACACTTTCTGCATCAGAGTCTGCTGCACAAAGACTTTCTACCCCCTGATGGTCCTTTTTGATTCTTCACATCTTCCCTCATTTCGCCTCCCTTCATCCGTGAGCTCCCAATATGAAGTTTACCTGATCCTTCCCCAGTGAAGGACTTAGGCCAGGGCCTCGCCAAAGCCACAACACCGAAAATCCCCCAATTGGTCTCCCCTCTTCCCCCCATTACGCCCGATATCCTTCTTCTCTTCTCCCTCCTTCCTCCATGCTTCCTTCTATCGCCATCACCAAAAACCCTAACCCTAATCCACCTCTGAATACTAATCCTAACCCCACCGTTGTGACACCGCCACCTCAATTGATTCCGGCCTTCGCCCCTTCATTCCGGCCCTTGGGTGCCCCTCCCATCCCCCAGTACTCCATCCCAAATCCTAGCTTCCAAGGCCTGATGGTGCAAAACCCCGGCATCCAGGCTCATGGAGCCTTAGATCCGGTTTTGATCATGCTGCTATTAAAATCGATCTGGATGGGCCCAGTTGGGCCATATTCTATATGCATTTTTTTCCTTACAGTGATGTTGCTCGCAATTATCTGAGTGGCTGACAAAATGGAAATGGCTAAGTATGCTTCTTATATGAGTGGCTGACAAAATAAAAATCACAAAATTTTAAAAATATAATTTTTTCTTATTTTTAAAATTTATAATAAAAATATAATTGATTATCATCATTATTTTTTTTTTGATAACAAAATATATTTGATAACTATTATTATTTTTTATTTATATTTCTTCTATACAATAAGAAATGCTTTAAAGAAGGTTTGGAAGCAAAAGCATCGAACAAAAAATTTTTAATTGGAAGCCTTTCCCTACGATTTTCAAACACTTGTAGGGAAAGGTTTGGAATCAAAATATTTGCCAGGTAATTTTATCAAAAATACTTGTTGAAAGAGAAAATGTCATGGCATACTCGCTCACACCAAATTTTGCTACTTTTCCTTCCTTTTTATTTTTAAAAATTATAATAAAAAAATTCATTGATCATATTATTATTTTTATTTTTTATAATTTTGATAAAAAAAATATATTTGATAACTATTGTTATTTTTTATTTTTATTTCTTTTATATAATAAGAAATGCTTTTAAGAATTTTTTTTCATAAAGTTATTTTTATTTTGAAGATAAAATTATCTATAAATAATTTTTATAAATTTTTTTGTAAGATAAACTGAAAACTATATGGGTAGGCTTGAATTTTTTAATATTTTTAATTTTTTTTTGGAGGCAAAAGCATCCTCCAGAATTTTTTTGATCAAAACCATAGGAAAAGAAAAAAAAAAACCCTTTAACACCACGCGTCTGCCTGTGCCCTATCTCCCTCTCTTCAACCCAGCCCCTCCTCTCCTCCACCGACACTGCCGCCCTCCGTCGGACGCCAACGATGACGACGATCAGTACCTCCGTGACCTTTCCACCCTCCTCTTCCTCCTCTCCCTCTCAACCATCGCCCCAGCTATCGGCTGGCAGAGGTGAGCTGGGACATGGCCGACGATGCCCCGGGTCCCCACTGCGAGAGAAGAAAGAAGAAACTCTCTCGAGCCCCCATTGTCTCATTCACCCTCACAGAGTCCGATTTCCCCAGATCCCTCGACGTAAGTGTCCTTCCCCCCAAATCCCTCACGGATTACCTTGCAAGGCTCCTGGGCAATCTCCGGCTCAATGTAAGTGTCCTTCCTGCCATCAGGTTTTGGTTAAGCTCGATTGTTCGGGCTTCTCCTGTCGTCTTCCCACTTCCCCCTCCTCTGCTTTTCTAATCCTAACCCTAGCTCCATCGGCCTCCTCTGCTTTTCTAATCCTAACGCTAGCTCCATCGGCGAGCAAATCCCGCGGATCTCTCCCATCCCGATTCCCACTAATCAGAGGACCGGCCTTCTAGTTTTCTTCCATTTGATTCACTTAAAGAGGATCCTGGTGATGTAGTTGGGCCCCTGCCGCTGCTGCTGGTGCTTTGCCTTCCCCACCGGACGCCGCTGCTATTTCTTGTCCATTTTTTTGTGGCAGATCATCATGGAAGGTGGCAGCAATTTGGAACCGAGTCCATTCTGGAGGTAATTCCGTCTCCTCTCCCTTGTCTGGTAATTCCTTCTCATCATGGGTACAAATGAGCTGAGCAAAGTGTTCAGCTGCTCAGGCTTGGCTTGTTTCAAAAAAGAACTGTCAGGCGTCAGCTTAAGCCGAGCTTAAAGGGAACTGTTCATGATTGGCTTGGATAAGGCATGAGGCAAGCTGAGCCTCCATGCATGTTAAAATCTTTCATGCTTAGGCTCAGACTGATCCAAGCCCAGGCCAAGCATTAGCCCTGCTGATCCTGAGCTGCACATGAGCAGCTCGGATTGTTCTCAGCCCTGGTTAAGATTAGCAGCTTGCAGCCCTAGTTAAAGTTAGCAGCATAAGTGACTAGAGGCGAGTGCTTGAAGATAGGGGATGTTGAAATGGATAGAAAAGTTAGCAGTACTGTAATATTTTAAGCTACAAAATCCATACATAGCCATTTTGCAATAATTCTTTTTCTTGTTGACATGTCCAATAGTTTTTCATGTATGCAATATTATTTGGCATTTTGTTTTAGATTCTAATAATACCTAACTAGAGTTGGGCAGATGCAATGCATGAGCTGTTGAGACTGATAAAATCCTGAGTGGCGGAATGACATATTTGTTCATGAAATCGCAATCCCAAGGTAACATGCTAAGGGTATTTTGAGATATATGAGTTGGAGCTTTGTTGATTGAGACAACCGAATCAGGGGAATTTAATCTAATGGTAGAATAGATATTATGATCTCTCAAAGCCTGATTATTTTCATTCATTCCATGAAAGAAACTCCTCAATC
This sequence comes from Calamus simplicifolius, assembly GCA_900491605.1. Classification (NCBI taxonomy): domain Eukaryota; kingdom Viridiplantae; phylum Streptophyta; class Magnoliopsida; order Arecales; family Arecaceae; genus Calamus; species Calamus simplicifolius. The sequence continues at coordinate 197,584 of UESW01001408.1, forward strand.
TGTTTCCTTGTCTTGTAAATGATGTTGTCAGATGGATATTTCAATCTTAACTAGTTGTCATGCACTCATAACTTGGGGTTGAGAGGCATGATATCTGTTGGCTCTAGTACAAACTGAAATAGGACGTTTATCTGTGTGTCCTGTTTTTGGTATACTTTCTCAAACAATGAGTTGTATCCAATTTATACTTTTGGAATTTGGGCATGCTTGCAGATTGCCTAATCAAACAAACTTTAAAGATCATTTTTTTCAGTGAGATGATCATGTTCTTGAGCAATGACCTTTGAATTTGGTCTGAGATGATATTTTTTTCTCTGTAAGAAAAGGATTGGTCAGTGGACCAACTCAAATATATTAGAAAAAGAAGGAAAACTACAATGGCTAGCCAGAGCTAACTGAGAACAAAGTTCAGATTACAAGTTTGATTACTGAGTTAAGGAAATTTAACAAGAAGAGGAAGTATTATCCCTTTTGTTTTTTCCTCAGAACAAAATCTGGTCCAGTCTTTAACAAGGAAGATAATGGTTTTACTTTATAAGCTCCTTTGGGCTTTGCTGTCTTGGATTTGCTTCTGTAAATTCTTGAGTTTAGTTCAATCCAAATACTGCAGCAGATAACTTCATTATCTATGTTAATATGGTATGGTCTTTAAATTTGGTCTGACAGGGTTATTGTGGCTTGGAAACTTCAATATCCAAGGCACAATCAATCTGTAGTTTCCCTCCTGCTCATTGCCTTGGCCAAAGTATGGTTGATGCTTCCAAAAATGCAATACATATGTTGCTTAGAATGTTTACCATATTTAGGCTTTTAACATTTTAATTTAGGTGGAAAGCAGAATCCATTAAAGGGTCATGATAAGCTGTGGTGGAAATTTTAAAACTGAAGGTTTCTGTTAGACATATACTTTTCATATTAGCTTCACTCAGCTACCTACTTGTTGCACTGATAAATCAAGAAGTACTACATACAGCGAATCAAACACTACAAGAAAATACCAAAATAGCGACGCAAATTTGCGTTTGCGTCGCTAAATTGCGACCTCTTTGCGACGCCTTTGTGACAACAAAATATTGCGACGCATTAGCGACTCATTAGCGACTCAATTAACCAAAAAAAAAAAAAAAAAAAAAAATTTAAATATGCGACGCAAATATTACGTTGCAATATTTTTAAATTAATTTTTTATGAAATATAAATATCAATAAAAATATTGCGATGCAAATATTGCATCGCAATTTTTTTACAGAATTAAATATTTTAAATAGCGACGCATTAGCGACGCAATAAAATAGATAATTAAAAAAATTATTTTTAATTTAGCGACGCACCAATTGCGTCGCAAATAATTGAAATTAAATTAAATTTTATAAAATCTAATTATCAGAAAAAAATATTGCGACGCATCACAGTGCGTCGCAATGTTTTTAAAAGAATTAAATATATTAAATAGTGATGCATTAGCGATGCAATAAATTAGAAAATAAGAAAAATAATTTTTATTTAGTGACGCAATAAATGCGTCGCAAATAATTTAAATGAAATTATATTTTTTTAAAATATAAATAGTTTACAAAATATTGCGACGCATAACAGTGCGTCGCAATATTTTCAAAAGAATTAAATATTTTAAATAGCGACGCCTTAGCGACGCAATAAATTGGAAAAGAAAAATTATTTTTAATATAGCGACGCAACAATTGCATCGCAAATAATTTAAATGGAATTATATTTTTTACAGTAGTAATATTTTAAAAAATATTGCGACGCCAACCAGTGCATCGCAATGTTTTCAAAAGAATTAAATATTTTAAATAGCGACGCCTTAGCGACGTAATAAAATTGAAAATAGAAAAATTATTTTTAATATAGCGATGCAACAATTGCGTCGCAAATAATTTAATGGAATTATATTTTTTACAGTACTAATATTTTAAAAAAATATTGCGACGCCACCCAGTGCGTCGCAATATTTGGAAAAAATTAAATATTTTAAATAGCGACGCATTAGCGACGCAATAAACCAGAAAATAAATTAAAATTATTTTTAATATAGCGACACAATAAATGCATCGCAATAATTTTAAATAAAATTAAATTTGATAAATTATAAATATGAGAAAAAATAATTACGACGTAACACATTGAGTTGCAATGTTTTTAAAAAATTAATTATGTTAAATAGCACGCATTAGCGATGTAATAAGTGAAAATATTAATTTGGAAAATTATGTTTTAATATAGCGATGTACTTGTTGCATCGTAATTATTTGAATTAAAGTTAATTTTTTATATATTATAATTATCATATTAAAAAAATATGATGCAACCCTTTGCGTCGTTATATATTTAAAAAAATTAATTATGTTAAATAGCGATCGGTCCAAAATCGATCATGACCGATCAGAATAAGGGCTTGGATCGATCGCAACCCTCGGATCGTCGCCGATCGGACCGATTGCCGCGGTCTGCGATCGGTCGTCGCCGATCGGGATCAGGGCTTGGATCGATCGCAACCGTTGGATCATCGCCGATCTCGGACGGATCGCACGGTCCGAGATCGGTCATGGCCGATCGGGATCACGGCTTGGATCGATCGCAACCGTCGGATCGTCGTCCGATCTTGGACGGATTGCAACTGTCCGAGATAGGTCGTGGCCGATCGGGATCAGGGCTTGGATCGATCGCAACCGTCGGATCGTCGCCGATCTCGGACGGATTGCAACTGTCCGAGATCGGTCGTGGCCGATCGAAATCACGGCTTGGATCGATCGGAACAGTCGGATCATCGCGATCGGACGGATTGCAACGTCCGAGATCGGTTGTGGCCGATCGGGATCAGGGCTTGGATCGATCGCAACCGTCGGACCTTTGCGATCGGACCGATTGCTGCAGTCCGATCGGTCATCGCCGATCGGGATCAGGGCTTGGATCGATCGCAACCGTCGGATCGTCGCCGATCTCGGATGGATTGCAACTGTCCGAGATCCGATCGGGATCACGGCTTGGATCGATCGCAACCGTCGGATCTTTGCCGATCAGACCGATTGCTGCGGTCCGCGATCGTCATCGCCGATCGGATCAGGGCTTGGATCGATCGCAACCGTTGGATCGTCGCCGATCGGATGGATCGCACGTCCGAGATCGGTCATCGCCGATCGGGATCAGGGCTTGGATCGATCGCAACCGTCGGATCGTCGCCGATCTCGGACGGATTGCAACTGTCCGAGATAGGTCGTGGCCGATCGGGATCACGGCTTGGATCGATCGCAACCATCGGATCTTTGCCGATCGGACCGATAGCCACGGTCCACGATCGGTCATCGCCGATCGGAATCAGGGCTTGGATCGATCGCAACCGTCGGATCGTCACCGATCTCGACGGATTGCAACTATCCGAGATCGGTCGTGGCCGATCGGATCACGGCTTGGATCGATCGCAACAGTCGGATCGTCGTTGATCTCGGACGGATTGCAACTGTCTGAGATAGGTCGTGGCCGATCGGGATCAGGGCTTGGATCGATCGCAACCGTTGGATCGTCGCCGATTTCGGACGGATCGCCATGGTCCAGATCGGTCGTGGCGATCGGGATCAGGGCTTGGATCGATCGCAACCGTTGGATCGTCGCCGATCGGACGGATCGCCACGGTCCGAGATCATCGTGGCCGATCGGGATCAGGGCTTGGATCGATCGCAACCGTTGGATCATCGCTGATTTCGAATGGATCGCCACGGTCCGAGATCGGTCGTGGCCGATCGGGATCAGGGCTTGGATCGATCGCAACCGTCGGATCGTCGTCGATTTCGGAAGGATCACCACGGTCCGAGATCGGTCGTGGCCGATCGGGATCAGGGCTTGGATCGATCGCAACCGTCGGATCATCATCGATTTGAGACGGATTGCAACTGTCCGAGATAGGTCGTGGCCGATCGGGATCACGGCTTGGATCGATCGCAACCGTCGGACCTTTGCCGATCGGACCGATTGCCGCGGTCCGCGATCGGTCGTCGACGATCGGGATCAGGGCTTGGATTGATCGCAACCGTTGGATCGTCGACGATCGTCGCAATCTTTTTAAATAAGTTTATGTAATTAAAAATTTTATAAAATAAATTGCGACACCATTTTTTGTTGCAATTATAACATTAATTATAAATATAATCATTTATAAATATTATTAAATAAATTACGACACCATTTGTCGTTGCAATTATTATAATAAATTTAAATATTTTCATTTAAAATATTTAAAATAATTGCACGCAATTGTGGCGTCACAATATTGTAATACGTTTTTATTTTAATCTATTTAAATTATTAAAAAATTATTGCGACTCTTAGCGACGCAATTATTAGAAAATAAAAATATTTTCCCGCCAGGTGATGGCGCCAATTTAGCGACGCTTCAGCGACGCATTTAGTGGCGTCGCTATGTTTTCAAAAATTATTAAAAACATGTATTAACGATTAATTAGAGATGCCCTTGTGCGTCGCTAAGAAAAAAATAAAAAAAAAAAAAATTTGCGACGAAAATTGCGACGCAATTTTGGCGTCGCTAATTCCCTATATTTAAGCCGTCTCCCTTCTCCTTTCCTCCTTCCCGTTTTGACCTAGCGCCGCCGTGAAGCTAAAGCTCCAATCTCCGGCGCATCCCCATCCTCCGGCTACCCGACGATCGCATCCGACTCCGGCAACCCGACGATCTCATCTCAACCAAGGTAAGCCCGATAAACTAAAAAAAATGATTTTTTTATATTTATTTTCCGACGGCCATGGCCGCTGCCATGGCCATCTTCTCCGGCCACGGCCGCTGCCGTGGCCGGCAGTGGCCTGGCCACGGTGGCCAGGCCACTGTAATCAAAAAAAAATTTTTTTTTTTAACAGGGGGGAGGGGAGGAAACCCCCCCGCCCCCCCTTTCTTTTCTTGTCCGGCCACGGCCGTGGCCGCGGCCGGACAAGGCGGCCACGGCCGCTGCCGTGGCCGTCTTCTCCGGCCACGGTCGCTACCGTGGCCGGCAGTGGCCTGGCCACGGTGGCCAGGCCACTGTAATAAAAAAAATTTTTTTTTTTTAACAGGGGGGAGGGGAGGAAACCCCCCCGCCCCCCCCTTTTCATGTCCGGCAACGCCGTGGCCGCGGCCGGACAAGGCGGCCATGGCCGCTGCCGTGGCCGTCTTCTCCGGCCACGGCCACTGCCGTGGCCGGCAGTGGCCTGGCCATGGTGGCCAGGCCACTGTAATCAAAAAAAAAAATTTTTTTTTTAAACAGGGGGGAGGGGAGGAAACCCCCCCGCCCCCCCTTTCTTTTCTTGTCTGGCCACGGCCGTGGCCGCGGCCGGACAAGGCGGCCACGGCCGCTGCCATGCCGCTTCTCGGGCCACGGCCGCTGCCGTGGCCGGCAGTGGCCTGGCCACGGTGGCCAGGCCACTGTAATCAAAAAAAAAAAATTTTTTTTTTTAAACAGGGGGGAGGGAGGAAACCCCCCCGCCCCCCTTTCTTTTCATGTCCGGCCACGGCCGTGGCCGCGGCCGGACAAGGCTGCCACGGCCGCTGCCGTGGCCGTCTTCTCCGGCCACGCCACTGCCATGGCCAGTGGCCTGGCCACGGTGGCCTGGCCACGGTGGCCAGGCCACTGTAATCAAAAAAAAAAAAAAAAATTTAAACAGGGGGAGGGGAGGAAAACCCCCCCGCCCCCCTTTCTTTTCTTGTCCGGCCACGGCCGTGGCTGCGGCCGGACAAGGCGGCCACGGCCGCTGCCGTGGCTGGTGGTGACCTGGCCACGGTGGCCAGGCCACTGTAATCAAAAAAAAAAAAAAAAATTTTAAAAAATAGGGGGGAGGGAGGAAACCCCCCCGCCCCCCCTTTCTTTTCTTGTCCGGCCACGGCCGTGGCCGCGGCCGGACAGGCGGCCACAGCCGCTGCCGTGGCCGTCTTCTCCGGCCACGGCCGCTGCCATGGCCGGCAGTGGCCTGGCCACGGTGGCCAGGCCACTGTAATAAAAAAAAAATTTTTTTTAACAGGGGGGAGGGGAGGAAACCCCCCCGCCCCCCCTTTCTTTTCTTGTCCGGCCACGGCCGTGGCCGCGGCCGGACAAGGCAGCCACGGCCGCTGCCGTGGCCGGGCCACGTGGCCGGCAGTGGCCTGGCCACGGTGGCCAGGCCACTGTATCAAAAAATTTTTTTTTTTTTTTTAAACAGGGGGGAGGGGAGGAAACCCCCCCGCCCCCCCTTTCTTTTCTGTCCGGCCACGGCCGTGGCCGCGGCCGGACAAGGCGGCCCGGCCGCTGCCGGCCGTCTTCTCCAGCCACGGCCGCTGTCGTGGCCGGCAGTGGCCTGGCCACGGTGGCCAGGCCACTGTAATCAAAAAAAAAAAAAAATTTAAAAAAACAGGGGGGGGAGGAAACCCCCCCGCCCCCCCCCCCTTTCTTTTCTTGTCCGGCCACGGCCGTGGCCGCGACCGGACAAGGCGGCCACGACCGCTACCGTGGCCGTCTTCTCCGGCCATGGCCGCTGCCGTGGCCGGCAGTGGCCTGGCCACGGTGGCCACGCCACTGTAATAAAAAAAAAAATTTTTTTTAAAAACAGGGGGGAGGGGAGGAAACCCCCCCGCCCCCCCCTTTCTTTTCTTGTCCGGCCACGGCCGTGGCCGCGGCCGGACAAGGCGGCCACGGCCGCTGCCATGGCCGTCTTCTCGGGCCACGGCCACTGCCGTGGCCGCAGTGGCCTGGCCACGGTGGCCAGGCCATTGTAATCAAAAAAAAAAAATTTTTTTTTTAAACAGGGGGGAGGGGAGGAAACCCCCCCCGCCCCCCCTTTCTTTTCATGTCCGGCCACGGCCGTGGCCGCGGCCGGACAAGGCGGCCACGGCCGCTGCCGTGGCCGTCTTCTCCGGCCACAGCCACTGCCATGGCCGGCAGTGGCCTGGCCACGGTGGCCTGGCCACGGTGGCCAGGCCACTGTAATCAAAAAAAAAAAAAAAAAAATTTAAACAGGGGGGAGGGGAGGAAAACCCCCCGCCCCCATTTCTTTTCTTGTCCGGCCACGGCCGTGGCTGCGGCCGGACAAGGCGGCCACAGCCGCTGCCGTGGCTGGTAGTGACCTGGCCACGGTGGCCAGGCCACTGTAATCAAAAAAAAAAAAAAATTTTAAAAAATAGGGGGGAGGGGAGGAAACCCCCCCGCCCCCCTTTCTTTTCTTGTCCGGCCACGGCCGTGGCCGCGGCCGGACAAGGCGGCCACAGCCGCTGCCGTGGCCGTCTTCTCCGGCCACGGCCGTTGCCATGGCCGGCAGTGGCCTGGCCACGGTGGCCAGGCCACTGTAATAAAAAAAAAATTTTTTTAAAAAACAGGGGGGAGGGGAGGAAACCCCCCCGCCCCCCCTTTCTTTTCTTGTCCGGCCACGGCCGTGGCCGCGGCCGGACAAGGCAGCCACGGCCGCTGCCGTGGCCGTCTTCTCCGGCCACGACCGCTGCCGTGGCCGGCAGTGGCCTGGCCACGGTGGCCAGGCCACTGTAATCAAAAATTTTTTTTTTTTTTTAAAACAGGGGGGAGGGGAGGAAACCCCCCGCCCCCCCTTTCTTTTCTTGTCCGGCCACGGCCGTGGCCGCGGCCGGACAAGGCGGCCACGGCCGCTGCCGTGGCCGTCTTCTCCAGCCACGGCCGCTGTCGTGGCCGGCAGTGGCCTGGCCACGGTGGCCAGGCCACTGTAATCAAAAAAAAAAAAAAATTTAAAAAAACAGGGGGGAGGGGAGGAAACCCCCCCGCCCCCCCCCCTTTCTTTTCTTGTCCGGCCACGGCCGTGGCCGTGACCGGACAAGGCGGCCACGACCGCTACCGTGGCCGTCTTCTCCGGCCACGGCCGCTGCCGTGGCCGGCAGTGGCCTGGCCACGGTGGCCACGCCACTGTAATAAAAAAAAATTTTTTTTTTAAAAACAGGGGGGAGGGGAGGAAACCCCCCCGCCCCCCCCTTTCTTTTCTTGTCCGGCCACGGCCGTGGCCGCGGCCGGACAAGGCGGCCACGGCCGCTGCCGTGGCCGGCAGTGGCCTGGCCACGGTGGCCAGGCCACTGTAATTAAAAGAAAAAAAAATTTTTTAAACAGGGTGGAGGGAGGAAACCCCCCCGCCCCCCCTTTCTTTTCTTGTCTGGCCACGGCCGTGGCCGCGGCCGGACAAGGCGGCCACGGCCGCTGCCGTGGCCGCGGCCGGACAAGCACTACAAAAAAATCAACATTTGCCTACGATTTTTTTCGTAGGGAAAGAGAAAAAAATCGTAGGTAAAGCCTTTCCCTACGATTTCTGTCGTAGGCAAAAGTATAAAAAAATCGTAGGGAAAAGTGCGTAGGGAAAGCCTTTGCCTACGACTTTTAAAAATTGTAGGCATAGATCAGACCTTTTGCCTACGATTTTTTTCGTAGGTAAAGATCATAATTCGTAGGGAAAGAATGAGAAGAATTTGAAATTCAAATTTAAATTTTAAAAATAATTGCCTACGAAATTTAAAAATCGTAGGGAAAAATCAAAAAATATTTTTTATCAATACCTTTCCCTACGATTTGTCTTAAAATCGTAGGGAAAAATTGGCTAATTATAATTTTTAGAAAATTTTTCCCTATGAAAAACCATTTAAATTTTAAAAACAATTGCCTACGAAATTTAAAAATCGTAGGGAAAAATCAAAAAATATATTTTTATCAATACCTTTCCCTACGATTTGTCTTAAAATCGTAGGGAAAAATTGGCTAATTATAATTTTTAGAAAATTTTTTCCCTATGAAAAACCATTTAAATTTTAAAAACAATTGCCTACGAAATTTAAAAATCGTAGGGAAAAATCAAAAAATATATTTTTATCAATACCTTTCCCTACGATTTGTCTTAAAATCGTAGGGAAAAATTGGCTAATTATAATTTTTAGAAAATTTTTTCCCTATGAAAAACCATTTAAATTTTAAAAACAATTGCCTACGAAATTTAAAAATCGTAGGGAAAAATCAAAAAATATTTTTTATCAATACCTTTCCCTACGATTTGTCTTAAAATCGTAGGGAAAAATTGGCTAATTATAATTTTTAGAAAATTTTTTCCCTATGAAAAACCATTTAAATTTTAAAAACAATTGCCTACGAAATTTAAAAATCGTAGGGAAAAATCAAAAAATATATTTTATCAATACCTTTCCCTACGATTTGTCTTAAAATCGTAGGGAAAAATTGGCTAATTATAATTTTTAGAAAATTTTTTCACTATGAAAAACCATTTAAATTTTAAAAACAATTGCCTACGAAATTTAAAAATCGTAGGGAAAAATCAAAAAATATATTTTTATCAATACCTTTCCCTACGATTTATCTTAAAATCGTAGGGAAAAATTGGCTAATTATAATTTTAGAAAATTTTTTCCCTATGAAAAACCATTTAAATTTTAAAAACAATTGCCTACGAAATTTAAAAATCGTAGGGAAAAATCAAAAAATATATTTTTATCAATACCTTTCCCTACGATTTGTCTTAAAATCGTAGGGAAAAATTGGCTAATTATAATTTTTAGAAAATTTTTTCCCTATGAAAAACCCTAAAATCGTAGGAAAAAATAGGAAAAAATATTTTTTATACACATCTTTCCCTACGATTTACCTTAAACTCGTAGGGAAACGTTAGGTAATAAAAATTTTTAATTATTTCTTTCCCTACGAAAAACTTCAAAATCGTAGGAAAAAAATCAAGAATTTTTTTTTATCCACTTCTTTCCCTACGATTTTTCTAAAAATCGTAGGAAAAAATTGGCTAATAATAATTTTTAATGATTTCTTTCCCTACGAAAAACCCTAAAACTACGTGTAGTTTGGTGTTTTGGGTTGAAAAGAGCCACACAAAAACAAAAAAGGGTCATGATCAGGTTCTACATGTAACAGACACTGGGCAGCAAGAACGGCTCCAGCAATTACTGGTTACGTGGGAATGATTACAAGTTGGTCTGTTGCACGAGACACAAGAAGACGGTTCACCTCGCACGAAGAAACAGTAATATCATCGCTACCATCTGGGAGTACATTCATGCACATGGAATTGGCTATCATAACTAGGGAAGGTTACAATAATGGTGAGTAGCTAAGAGATATATATATGTCTCTCAATCTTTACATACAACATGGTAGTAGGAAGTCATGGGCGATACAGAATAAATAAACCAATGAGATTCACTGCTGACACATGCAATCTGGAGCAGGATACGTGTAGATGGATTGTTTTGGCTTCCTTAGCCGGATTTGCCCTTGTCTATTCTGGTGCCCCGCTTGGACCACCTCTTGAAACTCGGACCACTCCATGCTCTTGTTGAGAAAGAGCTGTCCTAACAAAGCCATGCTCGGTCTTATGGTCTTCGAGTTCAAATAGGTCCGATGGCCCACCTAAAACCACCAAAGCCTCGGATCAGGAATCCTGGCATGACTCATTTGCAACAAAAAAATCATAAGGAACAATATACTTCTTAGCATTATCCCAAGGATGACTTTTACCTCAATATACTTCTTAGCATTATCCCATGCACCACCAGTGTTAGATGCAGAGATTGCAATCTGTAAACAAAGAGAGAGAGAACCCATGAGTTCTTCTTACACCCAATCCTCTGATAAATCCAAAAAATGATTTCATGGATTAAGGAATTTATATGTCTAAAGCAGTATCAGGTTACACTTTCTGCATCTCTTTTTGACTGGAAAATACATTTTCTGCATCTCAAACAATGACAGCAGGCATAGGAATGCAAATAAAGTTTCTTAAGCACACATAGAAGCAATATGTCCTAGAAGAAAGTGCAGGTAAATTAGCCATAAAGGATATGATCGTGAGTGAGGTGGCACATTTCTTTACCTCATCAAATATGTTTCTATTATATCTCTAATTTGTTAATAGATACTACTAGTCAGATTTATATTATAAGTTTACTTTTTAATTAATTTGTCACAGGCCGCCTGGAGATGTGAAAATCTTAACTATAGAAACTTAGATTATAGAGGAACAGCTGATCTTGTGCTCTCTGGAAGGTTTATTAGGTCATGTATTATTTTTTTCTCTGACAAAACATGGAAGCTGAGTTATTCTTCCTCTTCTTCAGAACCTTCCGATGCCATTTCTCCTGGGAAGTATGTATAAATTTAATGTTTTTTCCTTTTCACCAATTAATTTGAATCTCATATGCTGATCATGGAATGATGTGGTTATCTTTTTCTGTTCTTTTTTCTCCTGTATTGATCAGTCATTTTTCTTGTGCTGGGGACCTTTGCTCTGTTGCTATCTCATCATGTTGACAAAATAATGAAGTTTAATTCTTTATTGGATTGATTCTTGTTGAAAACTTTTGGTACCATATATAGGGTAGGAAAAAAAATAGTGCTTAGGAACTGACAGTTACGTTGCGTGGCAATATGTATTGATTCTCTAGATGACTTGTTAAGTTCAATTAATATGCATGTATG